>WBMW01001028.1:1707940-1730340 GCA_013396635.1 Penelope pileata | reverse complement strand
TGGGTGGGTGGGAAATGCATTCCTTGATTTGATTGGATTCAAGTGAACGCTTTAAGTCCTCCAGACTGATTTCCCTCCAGCCTCTCAATGAACTCTCTGAAGAAGTTGTCGTCCTTCACTTGATACAAATCTCCCAGTCACTATCAATGCTCAGGGCTAAATTTTCCAGAATCAGCACAGCAGTCTTCATATCATACGTGAAAACCACTTCTTTTTCTTTCCCACCTAAACAGGACAAGAAAGTTTATGACATGAGTTAGGAAAAACCCTTCTGAAACGCACACTACTTTTTTTCCCTGACCTTCAAACTTACTTCACAGCACATTAGTTTTCATGGAACTATTCAAGGATTTTCCTGCAAAAGTTAAATGTTGTTTTCAGCATAGTTTTCACTCCAAGCACCCTCGAAGTCCTTGAGTTCGGCAAGCAGATGCAGAAAGTCGATACCCATGACTCCCAAGGTAAAGGGGTGCACTTGTAAAGCAGCCAGAAGTGATAAGCCCTTTTTGTAAAAGCTATTCTCGATTCACCTGAAATCCCTCCCAACTTCTAGAGACTTCCATATCGTCAGGATGTCTGGGCACTTTTGAATCAGCAAGAGAAGAGAAAAGTAATTTGTTCTTTATCCGTAAGTTTCCAGATTTTGACTGCAGGTTTACAGACCTGACCCATACTCCAGAAGGACCAAATGGTCCTTCATTTGAAATGCTATTTGTGGCTGTATTCTGTGCAGGACAATTATCAGAACTGGCTAATTCCAAAGTACTTCTACTGGTATATTCACTGCCTTCTTTAGGTCTGTAGGTAGTATCAGTGGTGAGTAGCTCCTGGCTACTTACGCTAAATTCTGTCCTTGCTATCCAAGAAGTGCATAAAGAAAGATGCTCCCTATGCTGTAACAGTTTCTTTACAGAGCTGTCACTTTGGCATCTCTAATGAATGGTAACTATACAACAGTACTCCAAATAATTGTAGTAAAAAGAAAGTCAGTTTGTTACCCTTGAAGCAGGCTGTCACAGAAGTGGGTTGTTGTCCAAGCCCCAGAAATATCACCCGTTCAACTACACATGTGGTACGGTACTGTCCGCTCTCATCTGCACGGCTGAAAAAAAAGAAAAATACCTCATATAGTTTTGGTCCTTCAGTAGAAGTTCAGCATTATACTGAGAAAGCACTACTTCAGTCTCATCCTGGAAGCTCCCTAAGCCGGTTTCCTTTCCCCTATTAACCTTTCTCCTGAAACAAGTACAATTTTTCTACTGTTATCAGCTAATTTTTGACTGCATAGCACATTTCACAAAGTCAGAAGGAGACAAAAAGGTTTGAGAAGATATTTGGTGGTTAAAACATGGCTTTGACAACCAGAAAGGTTCTGGATTTCTGTAAAATGGTAGTGAAAATCCCTAACTATAAATGGGAAGTCAATTTTTATTTTTTTCAAGTAAGATGTTTCAGCCTTCAGCTCAATTACCTTTCATTTTGAAACTAATCTAATTGTATGTATTCATTAAAAAGCTCTAAAAACCCTCATATCCAAATGAAATTTTCCTTTTTTGGTCAATCAGAATGTTGTACTGTTCATCTAAATGACTTTTTTCCCTGCAACTCCAAGATTTGCTAGTAATTTAGCAACATCTTCCATTTTTATCCTGAATTTTGAAGGTGTTTGGATTTCACATGCCAGATAAAGGGATTTGAAGTGTGCTTTTAGCTACATTAAGCTTGTCTACAACTTTTCTTGTGTTAAATTTTGCAAAATTTTTACACTAGTCAAAGCGTAAATGGCATATTTAGGATCTGTTTCCTTACATGCAGCTGTTGCTATCTGGGGGGCTTCACTAAGCAATAGATAAGACGGATATAATACTGCCATATTGGCAAGAAATTTCCAATGACACTATGGGTGGCTTTTGTCTGCCTCAGTTGTTGTTACCTGGAGGAGAGAATGTTCTTGTGAAAAGTGAATTTCCGGTACAGGAACTGCTTTTTGTGGAGGTACTGGAATGAATGCCCATCATCTAGGTAGAGCTCACCTATTGCACAGGCCTGTGAAACACCAAATGGAGTCCAAATTAACAGCAGCTTCTAGTGTTAGACAATGAAACATAATGTCTCGCTATATATGTCATGCTTCATAGTGAAGGGAGGATTTTTGGTTTTTAGCAAGCTGTATCTCCACAAGGTTCAGGGAGCCCAGCTCCAAGACTGTTTTGAAGACTCAGACATTCTGGTTTTGTAACTTGATTTAGGTGCCAGGTGTCACTTCATTTATTAGAAAGGACAGTTGTGGGAAGTTCTATCTGTATGTCCAAGCAGTTTGTGCCCTGCCAGTTCTCTGCTTCTTCTTCTAAAGGACTTCCAGAGGGCTGAGAAAAGTCAGCAAAATGTTCTGCCTGTTCTACACTCTGACAGTTTCACTCTGAGGGAATGGGGGGGGGAGGTGGGAGGCTCCCCTACCCCCCAACAGAAACAACAGAGGGCCATTGAGAGTAGGGATGCAGTTACCACCGTGCTCACCAAACAGACAGCAAGCACCTTTAGGCTTTAGGATAAATGTGGTAAAAGACAACTTTGTAAAAAGAACGTTATCTTAAGAGTACCTCTGCGTTCAGGGCCACACGGAGCTGGTAAGAAGTAGCTGTCATCCATTCAGTGGATTTTCCAGCTGTAGTCTTAAGAGGTATCACAGTGCCCCCTCGCTGGAACACAGGAATCTGCCAAAAACAAGGCCAGGGTAGAAAGTTTCATATAACTCTGATCATGTGATTTTAACTGGGAACAGGGAAAACGTAAGCTTTTTCTTTTCAAACCTTTAGAAATGAACTTCTACTGCAAGAACATAAAGAAAACTATTAAACAAACATACACTCTCCAGTGTTACTGGGATCTTCAGAGTGCCCAGATCTTCCATTCGTTTAAATTTTCTGAAATCATACCAAATCTAGGAAAAATGAGAAAAGAATGAGCATGACATGTATGACTCTTCTTGCAGAGGCAGTTGCTCTTTTTCTTCATCTCTTTCACCATTCCTAACTATTTCACTATTCCTTCATGTGCAAGAAATTACATTTACTTTTTAAATTCAATAAACTTCTGTAGGAATGAGACTATTCTTTCCTGGAGGCACAAAAATAAACCTATACTTTTGACAGTTTGCGTAATATCTTGCATGTCTTAAAGCATCTGGTAGTTCAAAACAATATATGTTTTTTCTTTTTTGTCTCGAAATGCTGAGTTTCGGAATGAGCGTATTTATATTGAAGTGAAAAAATAACAAAGTTGCTATAACAGGTCACAAAGAAGAGGGACACCTGAAACTTTCCATCCACCACTCCTGCCAGCAGGTTTAACTACTTCAGGTGAGCCAGTCACTGAATTTCTACAGAGATCTTGATAAGAAAAATATTGTTTCTTGTCTTGTTTGGAAAGCCTCATCTGTTTTTCTCCTCATGTTGAAGAAGGAATTCTTAGTGTCCTAGGGTCCATTAGCGGAGTCACAAAGCTCTGCATGTTCTCTCACACTTCCCTTTGCTGCTGTCTTTGTTCTCATTTGTCTCTACAGTTAAACCTCAAGCTTTCTCTTTGGAACTATTTTCCCTGAATTCTTTCCCTTCCTCCACTTCTCAGCTGCTGCAGCCAAATGGTTTGTGTAGGAGGGGATCACAGTGCTGTCCTGTGGAAAATCACTTGGTTTCAGAGAAGACTTGATCTCTGTACATGAGAGTGTCTACTATGCACATCCCAGGCTACTGAGGCTTGCATCTCCTTTTTATAATTTTCCCTTTCCCCAGCTTCCCTCTTGTTTCCTTTTGACCTTCTCTCCAAAGAGCCCTTTTCTTCTGCATAAACAGGAGTTTAACCGTAAGAGAAATATATGGAAAAAAAAAAAAGGAATTGACAATTTAGTGAAGTTGTTTTTTGGTGTTTTATGAGAAGTAATGAGCCTTGAGGGGAGATATAAATCATAGGAGACCTGAGATCTGCACAGAGGCCCTTGGAAGAGCAAGGAAGTAAATTTACTGTGAGGCAAGCATGCAAGTTATCAAGAAGGAAGGAAGGCTGAGAGTGGCACAGAATGGCTGGCGCAGTGGCAGTGCGCTACAGTTACGAGGCGGGGAGCTGGGAGGCTGCTGTACAAAATACTTCTGTGGGCTGAAAAGCTGAGCAGCTTTGTACCATACTCACCTCCTCTGATCCTGGAAGCAGAACACTCACTGCCTTGGCCTCTTTGTCTGTGACTGGATGTACCAACAAAGCATTTCCTGGAGAAAAACATAAACATGGCAACGAGTGACCACTGTGGTCCTCAAAGCTGCATCTCATCACAGCAGTAGCAGTACGCTCTGGTTTTGCATGGGGCTGTCAACTTCCCGTAGCCATATTAAGGGCTTGCTTGAGCCACGCCATGTGCTTATGTTTACTTTGGCAAAAAAGGGCACGTGTAAGGAGCTGTGAGCTGTTCAGGTCTCATTCTGTTACAGTACTGTGATGCATTTCACACCCACCCACACCTGCTTACCTAGCATGTACTCATTTTCCACTCCAAAAGTTTCTAATTTCCCTGGAAACTCTACCCAGAGTGGCCTGCAGAAAGACAGACAGTGGAAGTCAGTTAGTTTCTCCTCTCCCACCAGCCTGTTCAAGGCCTACTGGCATTTTAGGCTCTACTTCCTCACTCTCTTTATAGCTATTGAGAATTGAAGATGGACCAAGGTCCTATTCTGTCCCTTAAAGTACCACTTTAAGATGCACTCCAATACACCTATGGTTTGGCCTTCTGCAGCCTCACTTTCTTCCTACCTGCCTTCTTCCTTACAAACTTGCAGTACAGATGCCTTCCCTCTAGCAAAAGAGAGATGGATGAACCTTTCTATCAGAGCCTACTAGCCATGCTGACACTTGATGAGCTAGTCCCTGAGGGTCAGTCCTTTCTGTTCTCAGCAGCTCACCACCGCTTTTGCAGCATGTCTCCTAGTTACTGACTGGCAAACCTGCACTAGGAGTTCAACTTCAGCCTTTCTCAAAAAAGGGAAGTGCAGTAGCCACTAGGTATATAATAGATGTGTATACTTATTTTGAGAGATTATGACAAAAAGAGCTCATTCATTCAAGTCAGAGACAGTCTACAGCAATTCTCTGGGTTTCCTTGCAAAGAAAACCCAGCTCACTTGCTCCCTTATAAACCTCTGCTTGTTCACTGTAGCCCTGCTGGTCCCATACTTGCTAATGAGAGGCATTTTCCACTCAGTCTACAAGAAAAATAACATGCTTTCTCTCTAATTCTGTACCTATTGCAGTAAATTCAACATAATCAATGCTTTGCTGAACACTGTGGACAGTGCAGGTGAATGTCAGCTTCATTTCAAAAAAGATAGAAGCCTGCTATGGGGTTGGACTCGATGATCTCTTGAGGTCCCTTCCAACCCCTGCAATTCTGCGATTTTGTGATTCTGTGATTCTGCTGTCTGTCAGTGTGTACAACGGGCTTCTATATCCTATACATGTGCAGACAGATGTCCACACAATGTCTGTAATGTAAATCATATTCTAAACTCAAGATAACCAATCCCCTTCAAAAAGACCTTTATTTATTTATTTAAACTTAGATGTATTCTATTTGCCTAACAGTGAGTAAATGTGGTGCATGAGGACAGCTCTAAGGCCAATCAGAAAGACACAGTAATACCAGAGAAACAGGTGACATTTATCTCTTGCTGAAAGGAACGCTGCATTCAGTTCCACTGAGACATTTTCTTACAGGTTAGAGAGGAGCAGAACAGAAGCTCATTGCCTAACTTAATTTCTCTTCTAGATTACTAGATTCTCTACTAAAAGAAAAATGATAAAAAATACTACAGAGATAAATGAGCCAGTTAGCAATATGAAATAAGCTTTTCTAGCAGCAATAATACAGCAGTAACAGGCACTTTCATGAGTGGCAAAATGGCCTTTGTTTTTAGGCCAGCAACTTCAGAGTCCGTTAAGCACAGTTTTAAGCGTGGATTGGAATACTAGATAATGCTCTTTATTATGAGAAGTCTGGAGTCCACAGTCTTTTAAAAACATGTTTAAAGACTGTATGTGAGTTAGTGTATCCCAGGTGTCACTTAGTAAACATGATATTTAGTTTTCTCTGGTAACCTTATCAAGGCTTGCAGAGAGCAATAATTTAGACTTCTTTTTAAAAACTACTTAAATAAGTAATCACAAATGTAAGAGGCAGTGATTTAAGTTCCCTCCTCTAAGTGACTTCCTAAGGATGATCACTAGCCTCCTGACTTACGTGCTTACCTCATAACTGGTTCGGCCTCTGTGTGTGCCCGATAGAACAGTGTGTATAAGTATGGCAGGAGGACGTAGCGCTCTCTAATGGCTTCCCTGATGATCTGGGTGTTCTTCTCCCCAAAGAGCCACGGTTCTCGCCGTTTGCTCTCCATGTTAGAATGACCTCTGAAGAAGGGCTGGTAGGCTCCAGCCTGATACCAGCGAACAAGTAATTCTGGTTCTGGATCTCCAATGAACCCTCCCACATCAGCTAGATATTGCGCAGACAAATAAAAATACACATTTTTGGAAATTATTCTGAAGAATTTGAAGTTCTCCTCTAACAAACATTCCAAGTAAATTCATGAACTTCACAGTGTACTTGCAGTTCTGCTGATGGGTAGCTGCTTGTCCAATCAAGAGTGGAAAACTGAGGTAATAAAAATAGCATGGGACCTTTTGGAGGGTATGCACCTCCAAAGACTGCCACAGTGATGCTACAGAACACCACCTGGAGATCACTGTTCTCTGAGACACAAACACTACAGAAAGACTAAGTGGAGAAGTGGTGTTTAGTTTCTGAAACCAGACTCATCTGTGAATCCACCTGGAAATGCACTGGACTGCTGAAGTCTAGTGGCACTAGTGGATGTAACATGACCAACTCCAGTTAAACACCTTACCTCCACAGAATGAAATCCCTGCCATGCTGATGGTGAGAAGCATTGGAATAGAGATTTTCAAGTAACCCCACTCTGCTGTGTTGTCTCCAGTCCATACTGCCCCTGAAAATACTCAGTTTCAGGATTACAGAGGAAAGTTGCGTTTATGATTCAGCTTACGCTTGCAGTTAAGGAAAGAACACAAGAATGGTCACGAACTACTGTCCATTGCAACACTCTTTTTTATACATGCATGATTCTGAATTATGCAACAAGATGCATAGTGTTTTGTCACAGGATAGAGACTGTTATTGTGACTTCTAAGTGTTTGCTAGTGTTTCTTGATTTTTTTTTTTAAACAATTTGCATTCATAGGATAGTTTCTGTCCTCTCTACACTTAGCTATACATACTGAGCTGAAGAAAATAAACCAGTAGGGAGGGCATTCAGCAAGCCCTTGCTTACCGTACTTCTGTGATCCGGCAAAGAAAGATCGTGTAAGAACAAATGGTCTCTCTTTTCCAGAAGAACGTTTGATGAGTCCTTCTGCAGTTGCCATTTGCTGAAAATCATGAATATAAAAGTCAGAAGGATGAACTCTGCAATTAAGATATTTGCTACACTGCCTTTTTAGCCCTTGATAGGCAGGATAATAAAGAAATGTGTGCTCACAAATAATAGCTAGTATTAAACTGACACACTCCTACTCGAACAATAACAACAAACTATTAATATTGTGTAGTCATAGCTAATGTGCTATGTTAGAGAGGCATGGATACTGTCATGTTGTCTTGTGACCTATCACAGAGACATTCATCTAAAATACAGCAACACTTAGCACAGCAGAGTTTTATTCCCGGATGGGGCTTACAGAACATCTGCTACTGCGTAAATATCATCCTTACCACAGCAGACATACTCCATGAGGACAGATAATTGCTGGTCTGTGTCTCCAGACACTCTACCTGGTAGAATCCGTAGAGGTTGTGTAATTCTCGATGCTCCCAGTTGTTGTAGTGCACAGCATCTTTCTGCATTGTTAGCTCTGCCCCTTTGAAAACGGATGGCTCATTCATGTCATTCCACACAAAGAGGATATTAGTGGACCCCTATGACACAGTGTTGCAGTTAGGATATAACAGCCATTGCTGAGACTTCAATCTCTAGTGGGTGCCATACCAATCTGGGGTAAGAGTACGAACAGCAGCAGCAAAGCAAGGTATGGCAGTTATGCCCCAGTGGTGTCTTAGTTTCTAACAGAAGTTACGCTTCTCGTAGTGTCTAGTATGAATTTATCTTGTACCTCAGAGATACTGATAACATCCTGGCAGTGTTGAACAGAGCCAAGGACATAACTCACTTTCGCATTCCTCTGCCAGTGAGATAGTTAAGGGGGGCATAAGGAGCTNACCATAACAAGTGGTCACTTGAAAGCTGCTAGTCATTCCTCCCATTTCTCTTGGTGGCCCCTAGCTTCAGGGTGGCAGCCTATAAGCCCAACTGATTTTTGTAGTTCCCACAAATTCAGTAGAGTTGCAGAGTTACCTGCTGTTGCCACCTTCTGGTAAGGTAAAGGAGGCAAGGAAGATCAAAGGAGAAGTATTAAGCAGTTGTGAGGAAAAAAAAAATCAGAAAAGGCCAGAAAAGAAAAACTGTAGAGGAAAAGCAGCATGGGAAATGTCAAGTAGGGTCTACTAGGGGAATGTCTTCAACACTACTGCAAAGCAGGATTTCAGTGGAGGGGGGAAGAACCTGTACACTGAAGATGTACAGCAGTGTCTATCCAGGCATCTTCAGCACTGGGAAGAAGCACTGGAAGGAAAGTCAAGAGGATGTGACCATTAACTACAAGAGAGCACTCCTGTATCACTGCCCCTGTATCGTCATTGTAGTAAAAACTGAGAATGTAGCAGGTCTGTTAGACGATGGGTTGTGAAAATGACTGCACTTTGTCCATCCTACTGCTACAACTAAGTAAGCAGTTTCAGGGGTGGAATATGGGTTCCAGCTTTCTCACAGTAGATAAGTCCATGGAGAAAATCCTTGTATGGTATTTCAGCTTATCAACATACATTCCTGTACATCATGATAATGTAACTACAAAAGCCACCAACTTGCTTAGCCAGTAGTTTCTCTTCTCTTTTTTCCCCATTTTTGGGCTTTCTGGTAAACGTAGATCAGAGTAAATAAATACATACCTTGTATGTTTTGAAGGCAAATTGATCTGCATACCATTTTCGCACTTCAGGATTGGTGAAATCCAGATAACAAGAGGAACCTGTGCATGTAGGAAATCCCAGTTATTCAGCTGATTTTACGAGCACGTGTTGTCTTTGCATCTAAATACAGTGGTCTACAGTTAGGATGCTTTCCACAATAGGCAGTAATATGGCTGATATTGTTTCAGAGACAAAAGCCCAAGAACAAATTTCAGGCCAACATGGAACTGTTGGAAGTGCATCTACTTCCATACTCCACAGATCAACACATGTAGGCTCTGGAGGTCTGAAGCTCAGCACCATTTCAGGATGGATGCCAGCTGTTAGAAGAACGTTTGGATGGGAACAGGAAGCCAGGTAGAAACAGCATCAATGGTGTTCTGAACTCAAACAGGAAAGCTTCCTTGAGAAGCTGAATAACTACATCCTGAGTCATATCAGAGACCTATCATTGCAGTTGTACATTCATACATATGCAGAGGGAGACTAAGATGGTAATAAAGACTGCCATGCTACTAGAAGTTGTAATATATCCTTGATTTTTTCCATATTCATTGACATTCATGTTCATGTTTGTGGCCTGTCTGCAAAGAATGAGGATAACAAACATACTTTGCCCCCCACCAACTTGCACTGAGATAGCCTCATGAAAAATAACATCAAATCACTATGATTGAATCAGTCTTCAATATTATGGTTCACTTAATTTTCACCCAGCCTACATCAGCTGTGTTCACTGCAACAGACCAGACTGGATTTCTGTTATCCAAAACAAGTTGGAGAAGAGCCAACTGACACAGCAGAGCACGTTGTACAGCTTAGCCAATTAGAACATGAATGTACAGAAGCCAAAGACATTATGAATATCTACAAAAAATAGAAGCATTATGAGAAATTCTACTTCAGTGACTCCTGATTCTACAAAATTTTTAAAATTAACAGCTTGAAATGAAGAAATGGAACAGTTTTTTTTTTTTTTTTACCTGGCCAACAGATGCCCTCAAAATCTTTTCCATTCCTGTCTTTCACAAAATATCCCTTTTCTTTTCCCTGTGAATACAGGGTATACATGGGATCAGCTTTAATGTGGGGATCTACAATGACGACAAGCTGCCAGGATATGAAAATAAAATACATCATTAACATCAACTGTACTAAGTAAAACAGTAAAATTTTACTTTTGATAAAGGCAGTTAAAACAGTTCATTTCAGGTAAAGAAGGTAGACGTATCACTAATTTTAGAAAGCAGTTATCTGTGCTTGCATATCCTGCACTACATGCATGTATTAATAGCTGAATTTACAAAGAAGGCATGAATGCATACTCACCCCCCTGAAAAGAGGGCTGGCAAAACATTGTTTCAGTTGAAAGCGAATACCTCACTCCCTGATAACACATTTATTCACTGCTATACTCCGCAAATGGGAAAATATACTGATTTGCCTTAAGACATTTAAATATATCTAGTTTGTGAAACATACAACAACTACAAACTTTTCTTTCTTTCTTTCTTTTTTTTTTTTTAGCATCCAACTCTCTATTTTGCATTGTTACCTTCTTCTGCTGGTAACTACACTGCCCTAAAGCTGAAAAGGTACTATAGCTCCAACTAAGAGACTGTTAAACTTGAATGCATTAAGCAATTTACAACTTGCAGATAATAAAAGCGTACTTTTTAACACCTTTGTAATTCCAGGGAAATGACTTTAACTGTAAAAGCAGAAAGACTAGCTAAGCTAAGAGACTGTTAACGCCCAGACTTCACCAGAAGGGAAAATAATTATAGTTGACGGTAAGCAATCCTATCAACAGAAAAGACAAATCTCAGTTAATATAAAGAGAAAATGCAAAAGTATTATCAATACAAAGAAAAGCTGAAGCAAGAATAGCAACTATCAGTGGGGAAAGTTCATGTTAAGTAGAAAAATTGCCTATCAAGGACAGCACTGCTTCTCTAAGACATAGCTTCACAGGGGTCAAACTTGGCCTGATGTTCAAGGGTACAGAACAAACTGTGAAATAATATAATGGCACGAGGAGGTGGATAAAAAAAATTTGCACGCTGGAACACAATCTAATTTAGTCTGTTGTAGTTACATGGTTTCCATATCTGAAATACCTTGGTTAAAGCTGATTGGGTAACTTCACACTACAAATGAATATTTTCTTCCTTCTTGATGTATTATATACCTTTCGCTTTTTCTTCCGGAGAAGTTCCTGCATCCTCTTGGGGTTCTGGAATTTCTTCTTGTCCCAGGTAAAATACCTCTTGCCATCTGTGTGTTCTATGTCCAGCCATATCACATCATAAGGAATGTCATGTTCATCAAAACCTGCATCTACTGCCTTGACATCTTGCTCATCTTCGTAATTCCACCGGCACTGATGGTAGCCCAGAGAAAAAAGGGGAGGTAGGGCTTGAGTGCCTAGGAAGAGTATATGAATGAAGCTAACACTGTTAATGCTTTTCAGGATTTTACCCAAAGACTACAAAAGTTAACTTGAGGGCCATGATTAATACACAACTGTCTGGATCTGAGGAATTCTGGCCTATGTTGAGTCTAGAGCATATTCTTCATCCCCAAATGACTGAACTCTTGAAATAATAATCATTACAATAGGCTGAACAATCAGAAGGCTGTAATGGTAACACATAAGTGAGAAGGTAGTTGCTGTTCCATGACACTGAAATAATATTCCAGTAACAAATATAATTTTATTCTTTAATTTTTTCTCAGGTGGAAGTATTATAGATGAGTTTAACTGTCATTAATGTGAGCAATTAACTAATCATAGAATCAAGCCCAACTCCTGGCTCCACACAGGACCACCCAAAATTCAAGCTCTATGTCTGAGAGCATCACCCAGACACTTCTTGAACTCTGGCAGGCTTGGTGCTGTGACCACTGCCCTGGGGAGCCCTCCCTGCTGTGACCACTTCCCAAGGGACCAAACCCAGGTTCAAGCTGTCACAGGAATTGCATTCTACTGTGTAAACTGGCCCACAGGTGCAACAGTACATGGAGAACTATGGAATTTAAATTGTTTTTAGAATATTTTAAATTAGAAAATATGTATGTACACAACAAAAGGGAGCTGGGAACTTCCTGAGCGTGCACTTTTGCTTAGAGAGCTGCCCCTATGATTTGCCTACTTTACCATTCCCATACAGCCGAACCACAGCAGTGCAGCAAACAATCACTGCCAACACACTGAAGGATTCTGAAGAGTACCAGGGATGTTTTTGTGCTTTCTATTATCACTAGTACATAGAGAATTTTGCTTTCATAACAAGTTAGTCCTCGTCTCCATTTTTTTATTCTCTTCCTGAGACTTGCTCCTTTCCTTCTCCTGGCAGATACCTGCTCCCTTCCCTAATATACACACTAGACAGTTACTGTGTCTTCTTTCTCTACTCTCCAAGATATGTTACTCCACAACTACAGTCTTTTCCCATAATAAGGCAGCCTGTCTTGATGGTGACCGGGAACTCCAGTCCCCAGCATCTCCCTTCTCCTCTAATGGAGTAGTTTCAGATAGCAGTAACTATTCTGGCTTCTCACTTAGAGGCCAAGTTAGACCAGCTGCAGATGCTAGAGGAAACCAGGATGAAGGCCTGTCTTCATAGAGCACCAGACTTTGTTCTGTAAACTTCAGTTGGGAACAGCTGGCCTACTGCACCCAATGAGCTAGGTAATTATTAACCCATTCTTGAGTACAACACGTTCCTCAGAGATTCTCCCAGGTAAATTCGCCATCCTGACTCCAATTATTTGAGTTAGTACCTGTTAGTTGTGCAAACTGCTTGAAGATATCAAACGCTGTGGGTCCCATCAGCAGGAAAACGTCAATGATCCCACTTTCTGACATCCAACGCACATCAGTTAGAGGCACTGCCCTCTGCTTAGCAATATCTGCAGCAGATGCAGATGGTATGTGCTTTAAAGGAAACCAGGGTAGAGTTGAGTCATTCTCTATCAAGTTTTTTTCATTAAAGAACCAAAGATGGAAAACCATAAAATCCTATCTGGCAGGTATTAGGAGTACACCCCGGAAGTTTATTACATATCCTTCACAAATCCTTTACCTTGCATGCTGGTTATACAAAAATAAAGAATAAAAATGACATAAAATGGATAACGACAGGCAAAGTAATTATAACTTTTATGCAATTAGTGTCTAATCTCACTGTGTGTTTGCTGCAGGATGTTTAGAATCATCCACTAGTAATAAAGAAAATGAATAATTTTAACCATGTAATTAAGTGTTGGAATAAAGCAAGATTTTTTCACTATTTTTTTAACAGAATTCATATATTTTTGCTTCAAGAGTTGAGCTCATCTCCTGAGCTTTTTGTTTCTTGAAGGCCAATTACACTCCACAGATAAATGAGCTTGCTGAGCAGAAATGAGTGTCATTCCAATAATTTCAGTCTTCCAAAAAATTTCTCAAATCCAAAAGGTTGTCAAGATTTTGTCCACCCTTGTTTCTGCCTGCTATATTCGCCTCTGTACATTTCTGCTCCAACATTACGTATTTCCTCTTTCCCTTCTCTTGTACCCCTACTAATTTCTACAGTTTGCCTTTTGAAAGAAGTTATCTGTTCTTTTCAGTGGCTTAAACAACAAATTCCATAGTAGGGTGGAGAGTAGGAAGAGACTGACAATTTTTCATTAGGGAGCAAAAGATAAATCTCCAATGATGTTTTCCATTTCCTGTTGGTGTTACCTTGTAGTGCTTTCTTTTGTTATTAAATTCTGAGGAAAGCGGGCAACTCTCACCTCAGCTACCGCCTTTGTATTAATATCCACCAGTGTTTCTGAAGAGTTTAGCCAGAAGATCCCTGAAGTTCTGTTAGGCTTGTGTGCTATGAGAAGGGGCACGGAACCATAAATGCCTATTTTGTCATGTATCTTGTGGCCAAAGATGTCCAAATTATAAAGCCGGTACGCATCACCATCACTAGGACAAACAAACAGATGCGTCTGTTAGATGTAAGCATCCTTCACTAGGTCAATTTTAGCTCTATTGTCATTCCACTGAACTCAGTGAGCACTCCGTATTATGGTCTTTTGTTTAGCATGCAGGGCTGAAATGTGGACATCATAGAACACCGCATCTTTGCTTTGGTGCTACCTATCTGAATCAACTAATATTTTTGCTACCAGTGAGACTGCTGCGCATTTGCTCCAAGCCCTGAAGTATGAATTCTGAGTTCTCCTGTCCCCTATGGAGTTGCTCTTTTAAGAGCTCTGCTTAAATGTGACTAATCATGCAATTCTGAGTTAAAAAAAAAAGCATGGAAAATTGAGAGAGAAAAGATCATTCATTAAGTTGCAGAGGGTAAAGCAGAACAACCTGCTCCACGTGGACAGTCAGCGATTCAGTTTGTTTTATCATTAATCTAAAATATACATGATACAATAAACATATTGTATTAAATATTTAATATGGAGCTGTTTGTATTAAATTATTGAGACAGTGTTACAGTTCCCCTCTACAGTAAAGCAGTCTGCCACCTTTACCTTGTGTTTTTGAGAAGAAGTGATTCTGTGTGTTGTGGTATTCCATAAACATGCTCAAATCCATGTAAGGAGAAGTCCATGCCTACAGAACTAGGACCTGTGGCAACAACATTAAAAGAGTACAGAGTTCCATTCTCAGGCTTTGCTGAAAGCAAGAAAGCAGAACAACCTAACTGTAAAAAATAAAAATTTAGTAAGTTTTAACAATTAGCTATGTCAAACTTGCTTTCAACTTCTGTCATTACAACTTCTGTACCTGCAGAGGTAATGTTTTCAACATTCTATCCCCGTACCTACAGGCCAGACTTTGTGGCACAGTGTTACAGCAAAATGAAGATTAGAGTTGCTTGTTTTCTAACACTTCAGCTTCAGCTAGGAGAGTAGCACGCACAAGAGTTACTGCCAGTAATATCACCTTGTCACATTTCTGAATCCAGAGCAACTTGAGAGTGGGAGGTGACTAGAGACTCTAGACTGATGAGCAGAGGCTTCAGTATCAAGTTTTGTACCATAGGGATCTTATTCCTCCAATACAGAGAGGCAGCAAAATCATGATGCTGGCCTAATACATCAGATAGAGCATGAACAACAAGAGTGACAGCTTTCTGTCTCTGTGTGTTTAGACCGTGAAGAAGCCCTCGTCATCACAAGGAAGCTTCCCTCTGCATACTGCAGCTGCTGGGCAGTGCCAGTTGCCACAGAAGGCTGCATGACAGAAGTAACAGACAAAGGTAATCAAATCAGTTAACACAGAAAACAACTGGACAGACAGCAAAAGGTCATGAGTTCTCATAATCCATAATCCAAACTGTATTTGAGCTACTGACCTACAGATATCTATACCTTTCTCAACATCCCTTAAGCTCGCTCACTATTTTCCTTTGTAGTCCTCCACTTCAAAAGTTTCTCTGTGAAAATTATTGTTTAGCTATCAAGATTTCTGATATGTCATGAGAATAAACAAGTTAAATCAATGTTATGTGATAATACGTTAAAAAAAAAAAAGGAAACAACGACAAAAAGAAATGGTGAAAATTACTTGGCCAATGTCAGAAACAGCATACAGTTAGCTGACAAAATGGGTCACATTTAATGTGTTTCCTCCTGAATAGAAATCTGATGAATATTTCCAAGGCTTTTGTCAGATTTGTTACCCAGGGACACTGTATAGGCAAGTTAAAAGAAGAAGTGAGCAAGACTTTGATAAATATTAAGTAGCTAAACAGAAATATGAATGAGCAGAGGTACATACAAAGCAGTAAGGCTGTTTTCAGAAGTAGACTGAGACTTACCATGAGCTTTGATGTCTAAGAAACTGCCAAATTTCTCTTGCCAGAGACCTAGATCCTCCTGTTTCTCCTGCATAAACAGAAACAGCTAAGCCTGTAAGTGCAACTGCTCTCACCATGTACCAAGAAAAATATCTTTATTTGGGTGAGATTCATATATTAACTGTTGTTCTTTTTGTGGGGAGTTTTTGTTTTTGTTTTTTTTCCAAATAGGGCTAATATAAGTAAACCCAAAATGCAATTCAGATTCTTCTGCATGTTTCCTCCAAAGCAAGCACACTCCCTGGCAGAACCCAGACTTCAGAGGCAAATGTGCTGAAAGCAGCATAGCTCCTCCCATTTTTAACAGGATGGTGCAGTAAGCAGCCATCTGCTCTACAGGAGGCTAAAATTATGTCATGGGCATAACTCAGCCTCCTAAGAAAACTGGTATGTGCACTGCCAGGACTCGGTCTTTTTTCCACAGGGGAATGTTACCCATACATCCATGCTTAGTACTGAAGTAAGTATATCTTTGGACTGTTACAAAAGAGGGCTCTTGCTTTTGAAACTCTACTTAAAAGAAACAGGAATTTTTAGAAGGATCAAATACCACTAGTAAACTCCTTGTTACGTGTGTACTCCAAATTAAATGAGAGATCAAGAACAAAAGAGGAAAAAAAATCTAAATAAAAAGGCCCTGGAAAAACATTTTATTGCCAGTTCTACCTGACCGATGCCTCTTACTGTGCTGGTAAAGCATATGAACCTCAATTCAACTACGGATTTGAAAAATATTTCTATCTGAAATACCAGGTCCTTTCTGAATTTCACTGAAAAATGTTTAGACTAAGAAAAAGTTACATCAAATACATCTCATAAAAAAATAGCTGATGTCAGATCTTTAGTCACAATCATATCTCATGTGAATAAATAGCCCAGAAAGCCCGTGGTGGCTGACACTTAGTCTGGTGTTTTTGTAAGCATAATACCAGAAGAAATCACAAATGTCATTCAATTCAATCACTTCTCTTTTCCACAAAATACTAAAATGCTGGAATTGCAGTAAGCATGAGTTACCTTAGAGGAATCACCTGTTGCCTCCTCCTCGTTTTCTGCTGTAGGTTTTCTATGGAAAACAAATATATAGAAATAATTAGTTTATTGTTAACAGATGGAAGGATTTCAAACAGAAAATTCATATAACGTTATTCATTACTTTACATATTATACAGATATTTTAGAATCATTGAATCATCTAAGTTGGAAAAGACTTTCAAGATTATGAAGTCCAACCATCACCCTGACCTACAGAACTCCATCACTAAACCATGTCTCTTAGTGCCATGTCCACACATCTCTTAAATACCTCCAGGAAGGGGGGTTCCACAACTTCCCTAGGCAGCCCTTTCTAATGCTTGACCACCCTCTGTGTGGAGAAATTCTTCGTAATGTCCCATCTAAACCTCCCTTGGCACAACTTGAGATTGTTTTCTTGTGTCCTGAGGTGCTGAATACTCTGAAAACTGAGGTCATACTTGAGAGCTCTAAGTGGCAAATCTTTTTAATATTTGGTGTCCTAAAATCACTGCATACCTGAATTAAGTTCATCCTTTCAGCTTCCACATTTATTTCTATCTGTGCCAGCATTTTACTCATCTAGAAGATCCTCATGTCTTTGTTCTCTGTTAAGGACTCTGTTAATTAAAATTTTTGAAATAATTCTTTCTACAAGAAAGACACTTGCTACATTTTTTTCCTAGGCAAGACATGTTCTGCATTGCAGTTTCTCATCCTTCCAGAATTTTGCAGTGGGACTGACCTGTAAGCTCTTGCAGCTATATGGCACATTGTAAGTTAAACAAAATTTACTTGAAGAGCTTCTTAGGTGAACAAAATTTACCTAGTTTAGTCACAAAAGGAGGCAAAAACAAAGAACCTTACACTATCATTGCTTGCTCCCAAGAAGGACAAGGGGAAAAAGACACTTCAGTTTATTAAAGAATTGCCCAACAAATTAGGTTAGCATAAACACATGGCTGTTTTGAGGGATCCAAACAGTTTGCCTCTCATTGATTTTGAATTTCTTTGTTAAAACTTCACTAGCATACTTACAGGCATGAAGTCAGAGAGAAGATAGATTTCAGTGCATGAGAGCTTGTATCATAGAAATTGCAATTCCCATAGAATTGTTTATTTTCAGCTATGGCTCAATTAGTATATGGTGGGATAAACAGATACTGTACCTATCACTGGGAGGTGGTTGTAGGTGCTCAAAATATAACAATCCATTGGAATTCACACTCAGAACAGTCTCACCCTTGAACTGTAGCTCAATCTGGAAGGGGTTTGCTGTGACTCGAAGCTTGTAGTCCTCGTTAACACTTGTCAGCACCAAAATACCTGCCTCGTTCTGGGATATAGAGAGTCTGGCAAATGAAAAGCAACAACAGCTTTATAGGAATCAGCAGCACATGAAATCCACTTTAGCGATCTGAAACAAAAGACGGGCTGAGACTATCTGCATACATTACAAAAACCTCAATGCTCGTGTTGAGACGAAGAACCTCAGAAATACACGTTGCGCTCAGGCTTCACTGCACAGTACAACAGGTGGCTACAGAACTACCATGAAAACTACCCGTCGTCTGCATTCCTTTCACATCAGCATGTAATGCCTTTGGTAAAAATGATGCCACATAACAAGTAGACTATTATTTTTCGACTGAGTCATATAGTCTCAAGTTTCTTATATATATGACAAAACTTTCTCATTTGTATTTAGCATTAATTTTTTTAATTAACCACATGCATTTTTATTTTTCTCTTCCTGTAACAACTTCATATTGTAGAGAAACAACTGTAATGTAGCACTGATAAGGGAGAAGACAAAACAACCTTGCAAATGAAGCTGTATAAGTTACTCAGGTGCTAAACTGTCTTCCCATCACTTACCTCTTGGTGGTAGGTTCCTTTATAAGAACATCAGGAACTTCATATCTTGCTCTAAGAGGAGCTGCCTCATTAATTTTAAGCCTAAAAATATTGCCTTCTATTTCGTAGATTTCGACTTGTAGAAGAACCTGGGAGCAAACACACAGATAAAGATTAGATGTCAGAGGGAAGTTCTTTACTGAGAGAGTGGTGAGGTGCTGGCACAGGCTGCCCAGAGAGGCTGTGGATGCCCCGACCCTGGACGTGTTCAAGGCCAGGTTGGATGGGGTCCTGGGCAACCTGATCCAGTACCAGATCTAGAGGTTGGTGGCCCTGCCTGTGGCAGGGGGGTTGGAACCTGATGATCCTTGGGGTCTCTTCCAACCCCGGCCATTCTATGATTCTATGATAAACTGGTAGTGATAAAAAATACCAACTTACTTTTCAACTCAGCATCATCAGACACTTACTGTCTGGAAAAAAACACACATGCCTGCTTTCTGATTTAATGTTCTTTAGTATCACACAGCAACAATCACCTTCTATCCGAATTTACACCAGCTAACTCTGCTTTTCTGCTTTGAAGAAGCAACTCTTTTTAAGTGGACTCTTTATTTTCAGGTCTCTCATGACTAGCATTTTGTAGCTCTTCCCACAAGCAGCAAGGAAAACAGAGGTAGTATATACTCATATTGAAGTTTGGATAATTTTACTCTTTTTTTTTTAAATGTGAAAAAATGTTTTTTTCACAAAATAAAATGAGTTCTATTCAGATTTTTTATAAAGTCAATATAGATCTTTTTTAAAGTTGCTTAAAATATCTGTTCTTCTTGCACAGCTTCACATTGTCAAATGAATACTGACCAGTAAGGACATTTTTAGGCCGACATTTTGCATCGTATCATATGTGCCTACCACTGAAGGCTCTCAAGACCTTCTGCAAATATTATCAGACCTACTGATGACAGTCAGCGCTCTTTCTGTAAGCATCCTCTTATACTAGGTGAGATCTCACCTTATTCTCCTCATGAATAATTTGGAATTTGACATTCTCATCACTTAATGTGACTGAATCCAACAACGCCTGATACGAGGATTTTCCAGGATGCAGAAGTTTCTGACGTCTGTCAAGACAGAAAACTATTTTTAGTCTCCCTAATTGTGGTGGCTTATATCACACATAGGAATGTAATAATAACTAAGAAATGCTTACTTAACAATTTGTCTCAATTTTTGTCAAACAATTATCAGCTCTTCAAGTAAAGTGGAAAAGAAAGGAATATAGTTCTAAGTACGCATAGGTGTCTATGAATGAGATGTAAAATAGAGGGATTTGGTCACCCATCACCATCTCATAGACTTTTTTAATAATAACAGGCTTGATTCAAGTAACCAAGTAGAATCTAAGTTGCCCAGTTGCATTCCCCTTTTTCCAGGACCCCAGAAATTTCAGCTGAATAATCCATTTTTCATTTTCTGTCATACACCACTGCTTGGTTTCCAACCCTCCAGAGAATAGCTTCTACGTTATGCCATGATGAAGTAAGACGTGTTAGCAAACTGTAATCTCCTGGATATACAGTGAGGAAATTACTTTTCAAGGGATACTCCTGAACCTCCTGACCTAACAAGGTTCTCTGCTTTGCAAGACCCACTGCTTGAACTGTCCAATAAAAGCAGGAATGGAAGGAGGAGAGAGGCAAAAGACTGGGTGGGCTGCTACAGTGTTTTGACTGCAGTTTTTGGTCCTAATCATGTTGTTAGGACAGAGACCCTGAAATAAAGGCTCTGTCAACTGTTTGGTGGATGCTCCACACTGAATCAGGTTCTATGAATTATTTGAAGATGGGTATCTTTGAAACTTCCCTAAAGGGATGCTACTTTATCAATAAACGGACTTGGTTTCCTTGCAAATAGACAATGCACAAATGTCAGCAATCACATTAACGTTTTATTTCAAAAGTAGAGCAAAGACAAGGTCTGAGGATTGGTAATATGTGGCAACTTCCTGTTGAGAAACGAGATGTCTTAAATTGAAATGGCAACAGACGAGAGAGGGCTGATGTGAAAGGAAGGAGTTCTGCTCTCATTGGCAAAATGTCATTTGGGGTTTCTGAACATAATTTCCTGCAGAACAGAAATGGTATCTGAACTGCAAGCCAGTACATCAGAGGCTAACTGGTGTAACACTGGGCAGTCATTCCTGTTACACAGGCAACACAGGATAGAAGACAACAGAGGTGAGATTCCACCTTTCAAAATATGTTGAATATTGCATGCTGACAGGTGAGCAGCACACTCACTTTAAAAGGTACATCCCGAAAGCAGCACACTTGCTGCCATTATAAACCAGTGTGAAACTCCTTCCTTTAACATGTAGTATCGACTGCTGACAAAAAACCTACACTACAATTCTTCTCTTTACCTGTAAAAAGCAATCTGGTTGCACTCCTTAAAGTTGCTTTTGTCCACAGCTTCATCTTGAACACTAGAAAGAGCAGATAACACACAAATGTGCTCAGCAACCATCTGTTGACAGATGAGATGATGGGTGTCCTCCTCAAAAAGGGTGAGGATTAAGCAGAGAGCAGATGACTGTGACACGAAACGTGCTGGACTTTGAACTACTGTGTTTGGATATGGGAAGAAATCTTATACGTTTCGATCAATGCTAAACCACTTCCTTTTAAACTTGAATAATTATGGCAAACAACCGGATCTGTGACTAACAGAGCTGAATTTTCACACAGGGGAATTCCTAAGGCTTGCATTTTGCGTCAAGTTCTCTCTCTGCAGTCCTCACAGTTAAATATGTGCCAGCAATAAGAACGGACAATCAGACAGGACTGGCAGAGAAGGAGAAAACTTGCTCCCCTTTTTTGCCTGCAGCGGGACTGGTGAGGGATGGAGGCCTCAGACGGCTCTACCCACAGCTCTGCATTACCTCTCAATTTGAGAAAATCTCCAGACCTAAAGGAAAACAGCAGTTATTTGGCTTTCCTGAAACAACGGGCTGCCAGCAGTATCTGTTCTCAGAACGTTTCCCCTAGCACGCCCAGTTCAGCCACACGTTTTAGCACGGTTTTAGCACCGGCAAACGAAGAGCTGATGCTCACAACACACCGATGACATACGTGCACCATGTACACACGCCGATGGCAGCCAGGACGGCTCGCTCACCGCGCTGCACCACGCCGGGCGCGGAAGCTGCAGCAGCCCCTGCGGCGGACTCGCCGTAACCGCCTCCCCCAGCGGCGCAGCCCCCCCCCCGGCCCGGGGGGGCCGCACCGGCCCGGCCCCAGGCCTGCCCCCATCCCGGCCGCCTGCGGGCCTGCCGCCACCGCCCGCTGCGGGGCGCGGCCGAGGGGCCGTTACCAGGCGGCGTTACCTGGCTTCCCCCCGCGCTGCCGCCTCCATCGCGGCGCCGTGCCGAGGCCGGGCCTTCCCGGGCTCGCCCCGCGACCTGTCACCGAGGGAGCCGGAGGGCGGGGCCAGCCTGAGACCGGCCGGGAAGCGGCTCCGCCCCC
>WBMW01001028.1:1683547-1707905 GCA_013396635.1 Penelope pileata | reverse complement strand
CCCGGCCCCGGTCCCGCGGGGGGGCTGGGCCTGGCTGGGGAGAGCCGGGCCCCGGGGGCTGAGCTGGAGGCGCGGGCATGGCGAGAGGCGAAGAGGTTTCCGCTGCTTCTGTTCTACCCTGTGTGCGAAATCGCGTGGAGAAATGCGGTTTTGTCTTGCGTTAAACTTGGTCTGTCAGCTGTGGAAGGGAGCAGCGTATGTTTTCTGTGGGACTTGAGCTTCAGCAACAAAATTTAAGAGTTGGGATGAAGCCTCCTGTTGATTGTAAGAATGGACGTTTATGTGGTTGGGTGAAGTCTAGACCTTCTCATCAGTGAGAAAATGCAAATCGTTATAATAAATGGTGATGAAATTCATTGGAGCTTGCAGAGCAATAAAAAAAAAAGCCTCTCAAGCTGTCTTTATGAGTAGACTGGAGGGGTGGTGGAGCATGGCTGGAAAATCCAGTAAGGCTGGCTCCTGGTTGTCATTCATTTCTGTATTGACTTAAATCTCTGAGTGGAAAATGACATTTAAATTGGGTGACGTTAAGCCTGCTGATATCTTCTCCTTTTGCCTTTCCAGGGGAAGAAGTTTTTTAACTTCGGGAAGATTCTCTTCAGCAACACCACCATTTTCCTGAGATGTAAGTGGTCCCAAGGGGTTAACGCCCTCGTGCTCTCACTCTGCTGTTTGATATAGCCCCTGCTTTGCATTTCGGAATCAGAAGGCTGTGAAGTGTTTAATGGCACTGGTTGAAATGACAGCTCGTTTCCTCTTGCTGGGTGAAAGCTGCAGCTCTGATTTGGTTGGGTTTGAGAATGACATTGAAATTTTCCAGATGTGATCTGTTCAGGCAGGTTGTGGAAGGGGTGAGGTGGGCAATGAGAGTACCATTTCGTTTCAGGTAGAGAGTAATGAGGCGTGAGATGTGCTGGGCTCTGCAGTGGGATGTGCTAAACTGCTCCAGTTGGGAGCCTGGGCTCTGACTGGGCCAGGGGCTGTTTGTATTGCAGTGGCTGCTGGGGGACTGTTGCCTGTGCTTGTGAGGCCCTGTTACTTTTTAGGTGGCTGCCTCTGGGGCTGGCAAGGGAGTGAGATTAGACGCTGGCAGAGCTCTTCTGAGAGCTGTTTTATCTTCCTGATTGCAGTGTATGAGTGAGCTATGGAGAAAACAGCCTTCATGTTTGTTCTTTCTCAGTCTTCCCTGATCGGGCTGGGGCTTTGGTCTGTGTAGGTCTGTGCCCTAAGGAGAGTTTCTGTAAAATAACCCTGATCTGTGAGCGTGAAGGCAGCGCTGAGGTGGCAACTATATGGTGCCAGTGACTCGTGGAATTGACTGATTTAGCAAGGCTGATGTCTTCACCGTGCACTCTGAGCACTTTAAAGGGGTTTGCACCAGTTCTTAACCAGCGATCAGAGGGTGAAGCTCTCCAGCTCCTAATTGAGTGGTTATACAGTGTCTGTGAGTGGCTTTTTGCATTTCTGATAAAGGAGGAAATAAGTCACTTTAGAAACGAATAGTGGAATCTGTGCCTTTGTCACTTCAAGACTTAGTTACTGCAATGATTGCACTCTTTTTAACTGAGAAAATTAAGGGAGTAGAATTAACTGGTGTTTCTTGATTAAATTGCATATTTCTTTGCTCTGTTTAGTGCTTAGTGTATAGATTTTTCTGGTTTAATTTCAGACGCCTGCCCATCTTGGGAGAGTGTTTCAAAGGGAGCTTGTTAAAGTGCCTCCATCAACACCAAATACATCTGAAATAGCAGGCTAGTGTTAATGTGGTTATTAGTGAATAGCCATCAGGTCAGAATTAGGGTTTTCCCCCTTATCAAGTGTAGCTTAAATGCTGAATTTCATCATTGGCAGAAAGACAGTGGCAAGTCTGCTGCTTGGGATAAAGGATGGAGTTTTGAAAGAGCATCTGGAACTTTGGGGTTTAGAAATAGTGTGTTCATACTAACATCACATGTAAGCTTTGGGTTTCCAGTAAAGTGTGTGGTAAGTCTAGTTATGAGGTGTACAGCTGAAATAACCAGAAGAATAAAGGAACTAAGACATGGAGAAAAGAAGAGTTTGTTGGTTAGGAGACGCATTTGTGGCAGAGCTGACAGCAAGATCTCCTGGCTTTTGATGTAGCTTGCAACTACCCTGCGCTGTCAGCCTCTGAACAGGGATTAAGCCTTACATGCTCTAGTGAAGACAACTATTTTACATACCAGTGTGATTAAAAGACTTACATGAATTTAGATTAGCACCTGTACTTCCTTCTGCTTTTCTTCAGTCCCCTTGATTTTTTTGTGGTGTGTTGGTATCTAACACTTTCTTATGCTTTTAACTGGGAAAACTGCCACTGTTGTTCAGCATTGTCAGTAATGAATTTATTTTATCTGCTACTTTTCTTAAGTGCTCTTCTTGAAGACATCTGGTTTCCTGTCTAGGATCATGGTGGAAATCCTGCTTCATCTATAAATGAATATAAAGACTGCATTTGCATTGAATATTGCTGGTTTTGCTTGAAGGCAAAGGAACTTTGATTTCCTTGTTGCTGAATTCAGTAAATGCCATGGGTGCCTTTTCTGGTTTTTAGAGTACTTCCTTTTCAGCATTCCTATGCTGATTGCCTAGATTGGTGCATAATTCTGGTCATGCCCTGCTTTGCCTGTAGTGTTGCTGCTGAACACAGATCTTCAAAAATCCTGTTTTCAATAGATAAAAAAGGCACTCAAAATATTCTTAAAATAACACTTTCTTTGTAGCAGTCTTTTAAGGTATTCCTCACTTGATAAATTTTATCAGTAGTCTGTCTCTTGACAGCTTGTCATACAACCAACCCCGCTGTAGTGTTTATGTTGCTTCTTAGTTTCATTGTTTTGCCATCTGCAGCATCTGGGGCTGTGCGGAGAATGTGTGCCTTGTTTTCATGCATACCAGAAGGTGTCATAAGGAAACTGTTACTTTTCAGTGATTGCATTCCATTTTTTTTAATCTTCAGTGTTAGGGACCCAGTTGTTTGTAAACATATACTTAGTTTAGCAGGATTAGTCAGTTGGGATTCACTGGCAGAGTCTTTTACCTAGCTGCGTTTTTTTTTTTCCCCTTTACATTATTGTGGTCAATATGGAAACATTCACTGGAAGTTCTGCATGTGTAACAAATTTGTGGGTAGGTAGCCTTGAGATAAATGTTTGCTGTGAAGTTGTGGTGACTTTTTTAGCACTAGAAGAAATGTGCTGTCATTTATTTTGTTTTGCCATCTGTTGACTGGCAAAACCCAACTATAATTATTTAATGGCTTCGAAGACTGAGTAATCACTGCTCATTTTGCTTACATGTGAAGTTTACCTTAATGTCACTTTTTCTTCCCCAGGATTTAGCTTTGGAATGAGATTTGAAACACAAAAATGATGCCAAAATCTTTCCTGAGTAAATAAAGTCCTGCATTTCATTCCTGTTCTAATATATCAAAGTGCAAAGTTGTCATATTTTGGTTTTAGGTAGCATTGCCATTTTGGCAGTGATCTAATGTGTGGATGGATTGTTTGTCTTTTGGGTGTGGGGGGTGGATGTTGGCTTGCAAAGCTTTACCTTTTCATCTGTTGTATTATTGATTGTATTAGTATGTTCTAATATTGGTATATTTAAATTATCTGTGCAAATTGCCCTTAGTATTAACCTGCTATGTCCCCCACATACCTTGGAAAGGGAAATAATTTTGTGTATTGTGATCATTTGGAGTCACCACTGTCTTCTGGTTTGGTATTTGAAGTTGCTGACATAGTCCTGGCTGTGCAAAGACTCCAAAATTTCCAAATTATCTTCAGCTCTTTAATGGAATTAACGTAATGTTACAATGAAATTCTGTTTTCTGTATGCTTCTCTTTTTTTTTTTTTTACTGAGCAGTCGTGGATTATTTGAGGGTAATGTTCTTTTGTTTGAGTTTTTGTGTTTAAGCTTAATTACAGTAGTTTGGCACAGAATTGAATGAAAATGACATGGAATGGATATCTTATGTTCTTATCTTTTTAGTTGAAGGGGATGAGAAGTCTTGTGACCCCTCCCAAGGTTACAACGTTACTTGGTACTTAAGATATTCTGATTGCTACAATGAAGTCTTCAACTTTGGGGTAAGAATTACATGGAAAACATGGGCTATGATTTTTTTGGGGATAAACAGGTCTGGGGGTGAGAGAATTGGAGATTTCTTACTTACATCCTCATTGCTCTGTGGGCCTAAAAGAGACTCTTCCATGGAAAGATAACCAATTTCTGCATCAGTGGAAGATGATGGAGAGAAACTGATCTTCAGCTTTTGTGGAATTAATTATCTTTTTGGGTAAGGTAGAAGAGTTTGTCAGAATTCTTCTAAACCCAGAAGTTGAAATAAGTGTATTAAACTCACACACTTCAGTTTAGAGTTGCTTGTCAAATGAGAATATTATTTACAACAATGCTTAGTGACAGCCAGTAGGAAAAAATGAATATTTTCATGTTTAGTCTTAATTCTGTTCTTTCCACATGCACATTATAAGTAGTAGTAGTGATTTATATGAAGTGCATAGTGTTTCTTCCCAATGTGGTAGAAGATAACTCTGGTTTATGCTGTTTGTAACATTTCCCATGTTGACTTAAGATACTAACTGTGACAGTTGTAGTTACTAGCCTAGTACAGTACTGAGATCTTTAATCTTCAGTGTCATAATGCAAAGTCATCAATATCATTTTTGGAGGAAGACGAGTCTTGCATGGGCTTGATGGCTTTTATCCTATTAAATTCTGTTCAAGAGTTTATGCAGAGGGAAGTTTTAGTCCTTTCCAGGTCTCGCAATTGCCTGCTCAGATAAAACATTTGATATAATGAATGCCAGTGTAAGTTCTGTTCTCTGTTTGGCAGGAAGAACAGGCAGAGAGCTATTTTGGGACTACATCTGAAGAGCATCCGGGTTGGTCAGGATACTATGCCACATCTTCTATCTTGCCAAATTGCTCTGAGCTATTCAAGCCCCAGGTATGGGTAGAAATTTTAGTTTGCTCTGTTCTCTCATACACCATGCAGAGATGATGCTGGACTCTGTTAGGTGTATTAACAACACCTTCATGTGAAGGTCACTGTAGATTGGGAAGTACTTAGTTTTGTCTGTTTATGACAACTGAATTGCAGTGATGACTTAATTTTTGCTTTACTTCTGGTTTGCTATTCAACATCTGGCCCACCTGGAGAAAAAATATGCACGCTTTGAACTTCAGTGCTTCTTTTTGTTTGTGGTTCTGTGTTCTCCACTGCTTTTTCATTTAACACGAAGAGCTGACTTAGCGAAGTCTACCGCTAGATGAGTAGAAGTGTGCATCTCTGGTGAATCTCCTGTTGAATTTGTGTCAGTGAAGGACTGGGAATTTCGCTCAGATAATGTTCATTTATAATGATAGAAATGAAAGTGCATTGAGAAATGGGTCTCTTAAACACTAGTAATTGGCTAAAAATGAAAAATAAGTAGTGCAAAAAGGTGATTGAAAGAAAACAAATGGAAAAAACAAGGAAGACAGTGCCACAAAAGGTAGCGATGCGTTGTTTAAACACAGGCTCTATGCCAGCTATATATCACCAGGGGAAAGCTGTGCAATTGTATTAACGATGGTATTCATGTAACAGTCTGTTTTTTATGGTGTACTTAAGGATTCAAAACAAAGTGTGTAGCGTTATGTCTTTATTGAACCATTTCTGATTTAGACAAAGGGATGTGAATAGAGAATACTGGGAATTGTCTCATTACTATTGATTCTAGCTTTTTTTTCCTTTCCTAAAGAAAATGGCTTGTCTAAAGGTGACTTGAAAAGGTTTTTTAATGATCTGTTTTGCAAGCCTCTAACTCCTTTGATATGTGACAATGGCTTGAAAGGTGTTTTTTAATATGTATACTGCCTACTTCTTGTGTTTAATAATATGATAGATGTCTGTTCTATTTTTCTGTGATCTTATAGAAAAACTCTTTAGGGCTTATCTGTGTAATGTGAACTGAGGCATCTTAACTGAATGTTGATGAAGCTGGGATTTTTAAAAACTTAAGTGACTTTTCTTCCAATTCTTTCAAAAAGTCTACAGAAACTTCAACAGTAGTTATTCCTCCCAGGTACTCATTTCTGAACTTTGATGTAAACTTCTCCTTTTTGGTTGCTCAGCTTTGTTTCTTGTGGTATGGTAGTTTCGCTAGATTTCAAGCCACTGTAGTTCAGATTCTGAATCCCTGTCTGGATAATAGGTACACACTTGTGTAGGGACGTTTTTTGCATAGACCGAGGCAGAAATCCCCAGGTCTTGTTTCTGTCTGTGTAGATTTCATCTAGTAATGGAGGTAGGCATCAGATTCATACTTGGAAAGTAAATTAATTTCACTGCTGTCACTTCCATGGATCCAGTTCTAAAAAGAGAGACTTGTCTGAGGGGGGGAGAGAGGGGAGAGAGCAATTCTCAAATGACGAAATATTAATCTAAATAGTCAAAATTCCCTCCAGATATGGACAGTTCTTTGATTTAAAGAAAGGAAAACACTCCAATGCTGCTGCTGTTTCAGATAATCCTTCCTTAAAATCAAGTTTACCTTTCTGGCAAAGCGATGTCATGTTAACACATAATGCCTATAAACACTGTACTTTCTTTTAATCTTACAGATTTTCTATAAAGAATTTGTTCATCCACAGCCTCTCTCACCTGAGAAACAAGAGGTATTTTTTTTCCTTCTAAAGAATCAGTGTAGGAGTGAGAGTTTTGACATATTGATTTATCCATTTTCTATTTTCTCTAAGGGTGTGAAAGATAAGACGGAGACTGGAGCAAATCTCACAGGGGTGACGGATAAAACAGTATGTGTATTGAATTTAAATGTAATTTGTGGGGTGGGCTTTTTAAATTTATAGTTCATATAAAAATTACTAGTAGTGTTTACAGGGATAGTGCGATTTTGTTGCATGGTTCCTGTGATGGGTTGGTTTTGTTTTGTTTTGCGGGGCAGGTGGAAGTACATGGCAGGCGGATAGATTTTGAGACCTTGATTTGATTTAGCCTGAGAATAGATGGTAGTGGGGGAAAGAAACAGGGGAACTGAACACAATTTATACTGATTCTTTTGTGTGAAATACAGAACTCATACTATTTAAAATGATGGTATAAAGTAAACAGACAATCAACATTTTTTAAAAAAGGGAAAAAGTTCTCTAAAGTATCCAAAATATATCAGCCTTAAGATAATCAGTGATGTGATCTAAGTGGTCTCTAAATAATCTCTAAGTAATGAGAGATTACATTTGTTTTCATCTTGACCTAGTCAGTCCTTTAAAATATTGTACCTAACAAGTTGAATGATCTGAGTTTATAATCTTTTAGTGTTTTTATTATGTATTATGTTCAAGCCTTAACCAGGAGCAGTTGTCAGACTAACTTCACACTGTATTTCCTGGATGCCAACAAAAAGTATTTAACTCCCTTTATAGTATTAACAAGGCTGTCTAGCTAAAAGGTAAACGTGTGTGATAGTGAAATGAGGAATCAATGCAGCAGAAGATGGATATATTTTCAAGGCAAAAGAAATATATAAAAAATACTGATTTTTTTTTTTTTTTTAAACTAAGCATTTGAATTTCGGTCAATATTAGCATAAACTTTTCTGATGCATAGAATTCTTTTTGCTTTAGGTCTTGTAGTCAGGAAGACTCTTAAAAGAAATGTATGGTTTTAATACTGAAATCCTCTTGGGGAGGCCATTATTATTAAGTCTTGTGCTAATTGTACTTTGGTCTTGTAAGCAGCATGTATATACATAGTCTTAGTTTTAACCTCCAAGCTTCTGGTGAAGTATTGCAAATTTTTGAGCTGGCTGAAACTTCCTCAGTTGTGGAGCTAACAGTTTTGTGTATCGGAACTGAAAAGAAATCTGGTTCTATTTATTTATTTATTTCCCTATTGTGCAAATATTTAATCTGGGCAAGCTTCCTCATTCTTAGCAGGATTTGAGTCTAATAGGTATGAGAGCTGTTGCAGAGGCAGTAGGTAGTTTCCACAGGAAATTACTAATATGGAAATTTTTTTCTACTTCAGCTACCTCTTACACTGTAAAATTTAGTCTTCACCAGAGAGTCAAGTTGTATGCAGGTGTTCTGTTTCCAAATGCAACTTCCAGGAGGCTGGAAGTATCTCAGACAGTCTGTGTTCCTAGACTGAAAACAAGGAATAGGACACTTTGAATTCTTCTTAACGTTTGCAGTACCTTTGAGATGACTCTTGCAATAAGACAGTATTCAATTTGTAGATAAGCCCTGATCACCTCTCAAGTCTTTTAATGATTCTTCTGGATTCAAATGTAGGCAAATCTCAGACTAACATTTTGGATATTATGTCTCATAAGTGCATTAGAAAAAGTACATATCAAATATTTCTTAACAAGTTTTAGGCCCATGAAGAGGTGAGCTTTATTTTTACATGAAAGATATCACCCATTCCTTAGAGAGCATGCTTTTGTCTTTTTCATTCGTTCCTTTTTCATGCACTACCTACATGTAGATGTCTTATTTTCAGGCAATGAATGCGGTTATTAAAACTTGGCGAGATGGGCCATATATATTTATTGTTCAAATTGGAGCTACAACTGCAAAAGATGCTAATAACAGAGTTAGAAGAATGGAGAAAACACCACCTTCCTCAAACCCCAAAGAGAAGCTCTTTACAAGTAAGACAGCTAAAAGTAGACATTGCTGCTTTCTATGTATACCGTTCTGACTGTATTCTAAGGTACTTCTTAATAGATACAATTTAGTTCATTTTCATAAGACATTTATCCTTCACTTCATATAGATGTAAATAGTACCTACTGCAGCTCATCTTAAGATAATAGGTGATTATTAGCGCTTTGAAGATCTTAAGGCTGTTGGTCTATCAGTTTAATGATTGAGGTAAAGAAGAATCCCACGCAGTTCAATTCTGAGGTTTGGTATTGTTTTAAAATTGACCAGACCAACACAGTGATTTATATTAATAATCTCAGATCATGTAGAACATAAAGATCATAATTGCAACTTTGAAATTATATTATAGTTTTTTATCAGTGTATTGATAATCTATCCATATTTTAGAGAAATTTTAAAATCCCCTTAAAAAGATAGAGCATGTGCTATCAAACTTTACTGTTACTCATGAATCTACAGCACAAACTACCGTAACTTGAAGTACTACCACAAGGAGAATATAATTCTAATTGTTTTAATATAATTTAATGAGTTGAATATGTTATGAATCTTGCACTTGATTCAAAAGTTAAGTAAAATTTAAAGGCTTCCTCCATGTGAAGATTTGGAATTTTTCTATGCTTGAGTAAAAATCAGCTAAGTACTTTATCCTGGCTTCCCGTGTTTGCTTCCTGTTTAAATCGGTTGTATTGTTTTTTGACAGTGACAATAGAACTGAAGGGGCCATATGAATATCTATCACTTGCAGACTATCCTTTGATGATTGTAAGTAAAACAGCTTTTCTGTCAAGTTGTCAGTGGATGTAAATCTGTTACTCTCCTTCCATACTTCAGAAGACAAAGCCTGTGAGTTAGAAGTACTAATTTAGCAGAGGTGTCTTTTTTTTTTTTTTTTTGTAGTACTTACCGGGTAGGGAAAACAGATGTAAATTTCAGGTGTTTGCATATGCTGCTCATGTCCATCTATGGATTGTTTGACTTGATGCTTGTCAGTTTTTGTAGCTCCAGAAGGTATCGTTAACTCTGAACTGAGAAGTTTTACTGACGTTCTTCTTTTTCTCCTTAGTTAATATCTTAGAAAACTTCCTATTCTATTGTTTTGCTTACACCTACCCTTTCATTTGTCTTTGCTTTGTTCTTTTATAGTCTCATTTTCCTTCCTTCACTGGCTGTCTTCCATGCCGCAAGGAGGTCCTCAGTACTGCCTAACAGCGAAAGCATAACTGAACTACAAAGAGCTAGTTTCCCTTTTGTTCAAAAGGATTGCTGACTTGCTCGTTAGTTTCTTCTGTCAAGGAGGCTAAGAAAGTAAAAGAACTTACCTAGTGTAGACAGGCTTTAGCTGGGGATCAATAAGAAGTAAGATCTCTAGCCTGACCTCACTGGCAAGAGTAACCTGTAAATAGGAGAGCCTCATGGCGTTTCTGAAACATATGCTTTACTTGCTGCAGAAGTTAGAAGCCTCTGACAGCTCTAATGACATGTAATTCACTGGTGTGAATATCCTCATGTGGCAGGTCTAGAAAAAAGTTTGTCTACATGTTTCTGTCATGGAACATCTGAACATGAACTGGCATATCTAGGTCCTTGCCATTTGAATTGCATAGATACTTGAGCACAAAAACTGTTAAGGATCAGTAAGCTGTTTTCCTAAGGGAGATGTTTTCAGTTTGTGAAAGTTTTAAAGGACCATGCAGTTAACTTCAATGTTTTTTCTGTAATGCAACATCTGAACTTACATTTATGATTGCGTTATTTTTTTATTTTTCTTTGGTCCAAAGGTCTTACTTTTGCTTCTTCTCTTTGTGTGTTAGTTTTTCATGGTGATGTGTATTGTGTACGTGTTCTTTGGGGTTCTATGGCTTGCATGGTCAGCCTGTTATTGGCGGGATCTCCTGAGAATCCAGTTCTGGATTGGTGCTGTTATCTTCTTGGGGATGCTCGAGAAGGCAGTCTTCTATGCAGAGTTCCAGAATATCCGCTATACAGGGGAATCTGGTAGGTAGCAATTGCAACTAATGCCTTATTCTAACATACACTGAATTGGGGTTAGAGATGCATTTTAAGTATATGACTATTTGAGAATTGCTTCCAAACAAAGAAAATGGACAGAGTTTCTCCATGTCTTTTAATATACTGTAAATCAGCCCGTGCTCTTCTGAAACTAAAATGCTCAATCTCTGGCTTATGAGTGTAGAGTCTCAGGAATACAGAATGCTAGATTCTTTCAAGTATTCACTGTAATACTTGCTTGAGGTTTAAAGTAGGACTTTCTAAGTGTAGCTTGTAGTTCAGTTTTTACAGTTAGCATTGGAAAGACTTTCAACTGCTTGTTCATTATGACAGCATTGCCAATAATCTTTGGTTTTCAGCCAATAACCTGATAATTCATCTTAAGCAACTCTCCATCAAAAATAATCCTTTGGGACACTATTTTTGAATTTTAGCATGGATTCATACAAATGAAGCTAAGTAAGACTTCATTGTGACCTTTTTAATTGGTCCACAGTATAGAAGGTTTTGTTGGTTGGCTTATTTGGAAGATGATCCAGGCTGATATTATGAAAAAAATTTTTATGGATCATTACTCTTCACGTTCTTTGGACTTAATTTACACTTTTTGAAAACTATTTTGACATTAAGGGACTTACGTATTCTGAAAGCTTATTCCAGATGTAGGTAATAAAGGGACTATAAATTTTAATAGCCTACTTGCTGAAAATAATCGTCTGCTCTTATAGTACAATCACATGCAGTAGTCAATAAAATATTTTTTGTAACTTAGCTGCTGCTTCTTTGCTTTTGGTAGTTCAAGGAGCACTAATACTGGCAGAATTGCTTTCTGCTGTGAAACGTTCACTGGCTCGAACTCTGGTCATCATAGTCAGCCTGGGATATGGAATAGTCAAGTGAGTAAATCCGGTTTTTAGTAACTTAGGGTAGTACTAATCTCCTTGCGCTTTGTTACTTAAAAGGTAAATGCTTGAGTTAAGTGCTGTAAAACTGTAGACTTCTTCCCTTGTCAACGGAGACATATACTTCCATGTAGTGATTACTGTCTTTCATATCCTCTTGCCTTTACTGCTGTTGGGTGGGCTTCTGAAGCACTGCTGAGATGATTGATCTTTAACAGAGATCTGCTTCAGGATGCTTCTGCTGCTCATCTGTCTGCCCCCAGCTGTATTAAGTAGTAAAACAACGTGTTGTGGCATTGAGATCTTCTAGCAAGCGTGTTGAGGAAGCTGGGGATGAAGACAGGGCTGGATGTGGCTTTGTTCTTTTTCCACACTTAACCTAAACTTCACTTTGTTTTCCTACAGGCCTCGTCTTGGAGTTACTCTTCACAAAGTAGTTATGGCTGGAGCACTTTATCTATTATTTTCTGGCATGGAAGGGGTTCTTAGAGTCACAGGGGTCAGTAACTGCTGCTTGAATTTTCTTATGCTACAGATGCTACTGTCTTCGTTTGCCTTTATTTACTTATGTGCCAAGGGAGAGCCCCAGAGCTACACCAAAAGTAGGAAACAGAGACAAGTGGTTAAACTCAGACTGTGGATGTGGGTTACTGATAACTGTTTTAAGCTTGTTGTCTTCTCTGTGTGTCTAGATCTAATTTTGTGTATTTTGAAATAATTTTCATAATTTTGTGATTAGTCAGGTTCCAGACACTGTTATGACTATGTCCAGTACTTCAGATTAGGTAGGGATCTCAAGGTGTAGGGCTAGTTCCAAACCTAAAGGTGTACAGCTTGATTCACATGGCCATGAGTGTTTTGTTTACATTTTTTATTAAAAACAAACAACGGATGTTGAGGCTGTACCCAGGCCAGTGTATGTGAGTAGTGCTGCTACTTGCTTCATTCTAGAAGCTTGTCTTAGGGTGTAAATTTCTTTTGTTGTTCGGTTTTGGTATCTTGGGACAAGATATTTAACATGTCATATATTTGGTACTTTTTCAGTTTTTCTATGACACTGTGGCTCTGATAGCAAACTTGGCCCTGTCCATGATTGATGCCTGTATTATTTTGTGGATATCCTTTCATAAACTGCAGAAAGTTACGAGCTTATTCATAGAATTATTTATGTCTTAATACTTCAGAAGTGGTAAAAACAACTTGCTTTTGTCATTTAGGATGTTCGTAGATTACTAATTAGTAGACACAAAAGGCAATTTTCACAACTTTCAGTCAAGCTCATAGATGCTACTTGAGCACTGAATTCTTCCATGGGTAGTGCACAGGATTTAATTACTGTATTTCTAACAAGCTGGTTGCTGATTTTCTGTAATGGAAGTGGCCAGACTGTATCATTGCAGCAGTAACCTTAACAGAGGCTCTTTTTAACTCTGTTAAATTGACTTAATCTGAAAAGCTACTTCTTGCCTTGCTGGTGGAGTGTTGGGAACTGACAGTGTGCTGTAGTTTGCTTTTGTCCTTTATAAACTCCTCTATGCATTGGGTTGAACATTTGGTTCAAACCCTCTGTTTCTGCAGTAAAACTGAAGCGTTGTGGTGAAGTATTTGTGGTTTCTCAAAAAATAGCCTGACGCTCTTCACTTCTTCTGTACCTTGTTTCCTTTTCAGTTTGTTCTTACTGGCTCTCTCTTTGTCTCCAGGCCCAGAATGATCTTGCCTCCTTGGCTTTTATTCCCCTGGCTTTCCTAGATACTGCCCTGTGCTGGTGGATATCCTTCACTATTTTACTTGGTGGGGTGTATTTTCTTTCAAATTTGTTTTTGCAGGGAGTCATTTGGCCAAACTGTTCTACTGTGAGTCTGGTCTACATTTCAGAAGTCTAAGTTAATGGGTGGGTGGCTGTGTGGGGACTGTTGTTCATAAGACCCGGGTCCTCTTGAGTCTGTGGCCAGCTTGTCCTCTCAGAGGTTTTCCTTGACTTTCTATACATATTTATCAGCTTGACTCAGACAATGAAACTGCTAAAACTTCGAAGGAACGTTGTGAAACTGTCTTTGTATCGGCACTTCACCAACACGCTCATCTTGGCAGTAGCAGGTAAGCAAGCAGAAAATTACATTAATCAAATAAGAGCATTGGCTACTTTGCATATAAAGCTTGATTTACTCACTAAAGCAGATTTTTGAATTTAGCGACCTTTCTGTAAATGCAATGAAAACACTTGGTATTTCTAACACTTGACCTGTTTCTAATAGTGGGTCTCTGTCAAGTGCTGTGTTGATACTTCAGAGGCAGTGGATCATTAGTCAGGAAGTTAATAACGTCAGTAGTTCTGTAATGGAGTGCTTTTGTCCCTCTTAATAATAACCACACTTGGCAGTTTTATCCTGTTGTTGATTTCCCAGTGGTAGTTTTTACCAGAATTACAGTATCACCATGTGGTAGAGGATTTTAAGATTTTATTTTTTTTGCTGTGCGTTTCTGAGATCATTTTTGGTCGTTCTCCTTCTTTAGCTGAAGACTAGAGTGACTCTTGGAAAAAAAATGTTTGTAGTATTGTAACACAATGCTCTGTCTGTATTCTGAAGGACTAGAGATTGAGATTATCTCTACAGTAGTGATAAACTGAACTCTAAGAGTAAATCTTAGTGCTGCCAGGTGCTTGGCTTCTCTCATTTATTTGGAAATGACATGCATACAATGAACAGGAAAGCTTCTAACTGCTATATATATATATTTTTAGGAAAAAAACATAAACAACAAAGCAGCAGCATTCATTTAATTGCCAGCTCTGATTAAGTTCCTTGCAGCTTCTGGTTCTTGGTCATGATCATGCTCCTTAGTGGAGGGAGGTCTCATCGTCTAAAACTGCTGACAGCTTATTTGAGCACTGGGACTCTTATTTATCAAGATCTGAATGCTTTGGCATTCAGGCAGATCAGATGGTTCGGTTACTTCAAGGTAGTTTTTGTTTGTCAACCAATAATGAAAGCATGGTTTGGAAAGTAGATGAAAGTAACGTTAGAATAATAAATAGGGATGAAGATTTTGGTTAAATAGTAAATGCTCTACTTATGCCTTGTGTCTTAAACTGTGCCTAAACTTCTTTATACAGTCAGTGCAATAAGCAAGTCTCATTTTTTGAAACTTAATAAATTACTTTCCAATAATCTTCCTATTTAAGTCTTCTCTATTTGTTTGGGAAACACAATCCTGTTAGGAGTATACAAACACCAGCATATTATGTAGTAATAAACAGCTTGGTCATTTTAATCTTGCAGCATCCATTGTATTTATCATTTGGACTACCATGAAGTTCAGGCTGGTGGATTGTCAGTCGGTAAGTTTATATTGAATGCTTTCTGTGTTTGGTACCTCTTGATAAGTTTAAATTTGTCAGCCTAAGAGGTGAGACTGAGGTTTCTGGAACAGATACTTTTTTCTGTGGATTATGGCTAGAGTTTTAAACATACAGTAAAATTGTCACTGTTGTGGGAAGCAAGCCTGTTTGTCAGATGTCTGTAATTCATCCTTGCAAAGAGCTGAGACTATAGGCTCAAATCCTCCTATTTGTGTTTCTCTTTGCCTTGACAGGACTGGCAGGAGCTATGGGTGGATGATGCTATCTGGCGCTTGTTGTTTTCAATGATCCTTTTTGTCATCATGATTCTGTGGAGACCTTCTGCTAACAACCAAAGGTTGAACTTTTCTTACCTCTTTGTAAAAATATTGTTTTGGGGAGTGCTTGTTCATCCGAAGAAGGCCTGGTGGGTGACTTCAGTTGCAGTACACAGATCGATAGCATCCTAGCATAAGATACTAAGCAGTATATGCAGGGCCTGAGGAAAGTAGGTGTGAGAAGTCACATAGCTAAAACTCAGTCTGTTCCTGGTGGTGAACTTATTTAAAAAACATTGCTTAAACTCTTGATTCTGTAGTTGAGCATAGATCTTCAAAACAATGTGCTACACAGAATAATGAAGTGATGTTACTGTCGGGATAACGGCTCTTAGATGGCAAGACATGTTCTTCTAAGTTATCTTTCTTTCCTTCCTAAAGGTTTGCTTTCTCACCACTGTCTGAAGAGGAGGAGGATGATGAGCAGAAAGAGCCAATGTTGAAGGAAAGCTTTGGTAATAGAAAAATTTCTTCACACATGATTGGTGTTGGAGATGTCTGTGGAGGGAGGTCTTCCCAGAATCCCTCCACCCTCTTCCCCTTCCTTTCCCATCCTCCCCCACCGTTGCTGTTGTGATTGTTTTACTGTATCTACTGGCCTATGTTCTTTAATTTTTTTTATATGATCAAAGTCATCTGTTTGGATCTGGTTATGATGACAAGGATCTCTCAAATATTGTTGCTAGTTAGTGGGTTAGTTTGCAGTTCCTCTTTTATGATGTATTTTAATGATTCTAATTTATTATCTGTTCTCTGAACTCTGCAGAAATCATAACAGAATCATGGAATGGCTTAGTTTGGAAGGGACCTTAAAGATTGCCTCATTCTAACCCCTTGCTGCGGGCTGGGTTGCCACCCACTACATCAGGCTGCCGAGAGCCCTGTCTAACTTGGCCTTGAGTGCCTCCAGGGGTGGGGTAGCCACAGCTTTTCTGGGCAGCCTGTGTCAGTGCCTCACTATCCTCTCTGTAAAGGATTTCTGCCTAACATCTAACGTAGATCTCTGCTTTTTTGTTTCAAGCCATTCCCCCTTGTCCACTGTAAACATATGGAAATGTCCACTGTAAACATATAGATGGGCCTTGAAGCAGTTCTGCTGTATAACAACACTAGGTGGCACCTTTCTCTCCACTCACTCCTACTGTAATAACCTCCTCTGCTTCAAATCTCCCTACTGTGTCGATTGCCCTTATAACAAAACCATTTGTAAGCTTTGTAAAAAGGGTAGGTTGTTATACACAATGCTGCTGTCTGTCCCTAAATCAATTTTGCTGGGATATATCAATGTTGTTTGGCTTACTTAGGAACTGAGAAAGCATGTATTATCTCCTAGGTGCATTTGCCAGATCAGCTGTATTGGCTGTCTGGCAGGCTGAGAGATGCATGTTGCTTCTCAGCTCTTAAACAAGGCTGGTCAGCTGTTAAGAGGTAAAATAAATTATGGGAGTTGGGTATGTCACAGAATGGTTGAGGCTGGAAGGGGCCTCTGGAGATCATTCTGTCCAAACAGTCTCTTCAAGGGGTGTGTCACTTACACCAGGGTGTCCAGGACCATGTCCAGACAGCTTCTGAGGAGGGGAGACTCCACAGCTTCTCTAAGCAGCCATGTCTTTGAGCTTTACAATGTTTGTTGTTTAGAGAAAGGAATATAAATTGATATTTCCTAGATAAAATAGGAAAATTCAAGACAAATAATAGGTACACATAACAGGTGTTCCACCTGTCAGGAAAACTATTATAAGCCTTTCAAAGGAAAACAGTCTTTTTAATTAGTGACTTATTTCTTTGCTCTTTGGATAAAATGAATGAATGCTTAACGCTTAGCATACAAGCAGTTCAGTTACCACAGTCTTTTTTTCTTTTTTTCCTCCTTTTGTTTTCAGAGGGAATGAAAATGAGAAGTACAAAGCAAGAACCAAATGGGAATGTGAAAGCAAACAAAGCTGTAAGTATGTCCTCCCTACCCAGAGGAATATAGATCTGTTCTTTTGCCTTTTGTTTGGCTGTCTCTCAGTTGTTGCTCACAATATGCAAAGCTATCAGCCCGTAAATGTGGGTTTCCTGGTTTGCTTCAGAGTGGGACTGAATCCAAGTACCACATGTATACAGTGCTCCTGAAAAGGAAGTCTGCTAATGGAGACTTCAGAATTCAGTCTTTTCTTAAGGAATGCTTGCACAATCCAGTATAGATAGAATTATTAATACTATATTTTGATAACGAATACTACCTTACTTGAACCAGTTTGTTAGGCTGAGAGGGAGGCTTTCTGAGTTTGAGATTTGTGATTCATTACTGTACGGGATGATGTGTATAGTGTAAGTAATCTGTCATGAGGGACTGCTTTGCCTAGGAGCCATTAGATTATTACAGAGTTGAAATCTACGTTGTTGATAAGTTATATACTCTTAGAATATTTTTTCTGTAATTCAGAATTCGATGTGAATGTTTTTATTCAAGCAGGCTGAGAAGAAAAAGGCTTGCATCTTCACACGATTTTGGGAAAACTGACTTTGGTTTCTATTTAATTTCTCTGTTTGTAGCAGGAGGATGACCTGAAGTGGGTAGAGGAGAATGTTCCTTCTTCGGTGACTGATGTGTGAGTATTTTTGTAGCCACAACAAAAGTGGGTTCCTCAGACATAGGGCACTCTGATATATCTTTGTTCCTTTTGCATGCTGCACTTACATGAACAGACACTGAAATTAGCCTGGAATTGGTCTCCTGTCTTTTTAGTGGGCTTCCACATGGCTTTATGCAGTTAGTTTCTCAGATTTAACAATTCATGCCACGTGAACACATGCCGATTTAAGGAACACCATCTCTGACTGTGAAGCCACAGACTGACTCATTTGCACTACCCTGAAATTAAAAATAAAGAAAATAAATTCAGAAAGCAAAGAACAACTAAGTCCCCTCTTTCTGTTTAGCAATCTGAAAATTCACTTGAGTCATCTTGCTGGTTGTAAATCACTGAATCATCTCATTTATTTCTGTAGTTTATTTGGAATATCGAGTCATTTTTATGCAATATAGTCAGCTGTATATATAGTTCGTATCTATTCTACCTTTAATACTAATTTTTACATTCTAAAGGTCAGTATCTGTCTCAGTATTTCATAGTAAAACAGAAGTTCAGATTCTTTGTGTTCACACATCAGAACAGTGAATTTTGGCAAAGATTCTAGATTTAAGAACAAAGCTCTGCTTGAAGTCATTTAAAGGGAAGAAGCTTCAAGAGGAGAGAAAAGTGCATTTTCTCAATTGAATTTATTTTTTCTGTGCCAAGCAATTTTTTATTTGAAAAATGGTGTAGGATTCCTTAAGGGCTAGGCTGCTATAAGCTAGGAAAGGCCGCTTTGAGGTGGTTTGCTGCAGGGCTTTCTGTTCTTGAAAGTATATTGATCGGGTTTGTGACAAGATGAGATCCCGGTACATAGATGGAAGGTCTACTGTGGCTGAAAAAGCTATGGTACCAGTGTAATTTATGTGGTTTGTAGGATTATTATTTATTTGTTTTTCCTCCCCTCAGCATGGTCCTATATTGTAAATGTCTTCAGTGTAGCTTAACAAAATACTCCTTTTATAGCTGCAGCCAGACTGGTAAGATGCTGTGAGTGCAGCTTATTTCCTTGCAACATGGCAGTTGTTCAGTTGGTAATGAGAAGTTGCGAAGTGGAGAACAAAACAGTGTTCAAGCTGTGAAGGTCACTGGGAGGATACTGCTCGGGCTCTTCTTACTTTTGTATGTCTGTATGTAATCCCTGTGTTTAACTGAAAGGTCCATCTTCCTTATTGCTTTTTTTGTCCTAAAAAGCTTAAGGTACAAGATAAGGCTGAGAACAGTTTTCAATATATGCTCTCAGTAGGTGCTTTAGTTTTCTTAACTATTTTTTTTCCCCCTGCAGTGCTCTTCCAGCTCTTCTGGATTCAGATGAGGTCAGTAAACAAATCTTCAGTACAGTCTCCTGACATACCAAAGGAGTCATGAGTCAGCTGCTAAGGACTTAGCTTATTAGAACTGGACTCTGATCTTGCCAATGAAGCAGTAAAACACTACAAGGGGAGGGATAGTGGGCAGAACTGTGATACAGCATCTAAGAATAGAGATACCTAGATATGTCTTAAAGGATTTGCTGTCTGCAATGCTCGTAATTCGGGGGGTGATTGTAGCTATACTGAAGAATAAATTCAGCATACACAATCATTGTTTTCTGGATTACAAGCTCTTCCTGCTGTAGACTGGGTGCCAATGTACATTTTTTTTTCATACCGGGACAGCTGTGATTTCCCACTCAGTTTCTCTTCCTCATCCCTAAATGATTAGGGAGAGATGTGATATGGTAGAAAAGTGAGTTTTACAGCTTGGAGAAAAATGTTTTTGATTGTGGGTAATGAATACTGTTGGAACGTTCTGTTGTAAAGACTCTTGGTGTCATTATACCCTTAAGTACTGTAACACTTAGTCAATTTGAAGAGCACGATAATATATCTAGAAATGAAATGTTTGAAATAGGTGTGGAGCATGTGAATAATGTGTGAATGGTTGAGACCTCTTTGTTCTAAAAGAAGTAGTGTATCTGCTGTAAGTTGGAGTCGTGTGTTAAAATGTGTACGTGTGCATTGTGAATGTGTGTAGTGTAACACCATTTCTGAGGAATGTGTTTCTACTGGGAGAAATGATAGAACTGGATTTTTTTTTATTTTGCAGGAAAGAATGATTACACACTTTGAAAGGTCCAAAATGGAATGAAGGAGCAGGCTTTTGCTATTGGGAGTGGAGACACCTCTTTTAAAGTTGCTTGGTGGAGCAAGTGCATCCTGCTGATTTGTTTCTTGATCTCAGCCTCGGAAGTCTGACACTTCATTGTCATGAGGGCGTCCCGCTGTGAAAGAAGTTCACAAGGACATTGATAAATTTTTTTTGGAAATTTTGAAATTGCGAAGTTGCTGCAAGTTTGGATTTTTAAGCAATTTAAATGTGTACTATTCCAGCACCTTCTGTAACTTTTCAAATATTTAATCTGTGAAACTAAAATTCCTAATGTCTGCCTGAGGAGTTTATATTTTAATGTTACAAATGACCCTTGGAGGTGAATTGCCTTTTGGTGGAGGGTGGAAACAGCTAGAAATATGCAGTGAAGAACCAACAGACCCATTTTCTGGTAGATAAGGGCTGATACTGTTATATGTTGTATGTCCAACATGATGAAAGGCTTTAGAGAGAAGCTCCTGTTAATGAAGAAAATTAAGATGTCAGGAGATATTTGGAAAAGTTACAGTGATAGAAGTTTTTAACAAAATCAAGTGCAATTTTATTCATAACACTGTGTAAGAAAGATTTTTCTATTTTAAATGCCATTGACCTGTAGGTAACAGTTGAATAGAGCTAACATTTGGTGTTGTAGCACATCTCATTGCCGGCAATGTGGTGGATGCCTAGAAAATTATTTGCCCCTACTTCCATGTGTTGCATGGTTTAATAAAAAACAAAAAAACAAGAACAACCAAACTCCAAACACACACTCCTATAATACAACACAATTGCTTGACTGTTTATGTTAAGCAGCTGTTTAACTAAACATTTCAGAAGAGCTCTCCTCTCTGCACATGGAACATCTCCTCCAACAAGTCAGCGCTCTTCTGTGAGAAGAGGGCATTGATTTCTAGAAGTTACAAGCACTGCTGTACCACTTACCTTACTTGAAAGAAGCTTCAGTGGAGTACACAGTGCTGGGATATTTCTGTTTCCAGTATCTGTTTAGAATTGCCTCCCATGTAAATGATTTGATGATGGGCTTTCCTGTTCCAGTTGATCCCTGTAGCAAAGAGGTATTCTGATATGTTGTGTTTAAGTCAAACTGAAAAAATCTGTTCTATACAATTTATTTTTTTTCTTCTTTTCAAATGAAGAAGAGCTTTTGGACAGTTTTCTATTTTTATTCTGTGCTTGGCTGTGGAGGCTTTGCGTGCAAAACCTTACATGTGAAAACCCAATATAGACTGTATGACAAAAGCTCTAATTTGGGTTCACACTTGTTACATCTGATGATTACCAGGTAAGTGTCAGCACAACTAGACTTCTGGGGAGCTGCTAGACAAACTAATGTGGGTACTGCCAGAATGGCTTAGGGAGTTAGCTTTTCCTGTTCTTTACTCATAGCTGTGTCAGCAGAAGTGAATGTGTACCTGTACTTCATTCAGCTGTAGGGTCCGGTAGCTTAGCTCTAGTTCATCGGCAGCAGCAGCAATTCATGCTGCCTCGTGGCACTTTACAGTAGAGTAGCTGAGGCACAAGTGCATAGTGTCTTCTGTCAGCTGTGCTGTGAAGGCAGCAAACCCTGAGCAGGTGGGCAAAGAAAAAAGCTGGGGCTGTTACACTTGACTGCTTCTGCAAGATTTGTCAGAGTACTTTTCCAGCCCATGTAGGCCACAGGTAGATGCTGTAGAATCTTTAATTAGAAAACACTTTGACTTCTAATTTGCTATACTTAATTGATAGAAAGTGAAACAAACGTGACCTACATGCCCTTTTGGGGAGAGGAAATTTTGTGAAATAAAGCTATATGGAACTATTTAATGTTTTTTTTTTCCCAAGTCCTTTTTTTTTTTTTTTCCCCAAGACAAATAAGAAAATATGTTCTCTATTGGAAGCACAAAAGAAGTTTGTATATACTATTTAATAAAAGCTAGGCAAAGAGTAGAAAGGCTTGCATGGTTTCCTTCCACCTTCTTACTTCGTCATGTGAGAGGACAAGTTGTATTAACCTCTTCACCAAGCTCCCTCACTTTTCCTTAACTCTTTACAGCACTCCATTTGTGTTTTTTCCAGTAGTTTTTTTTTTTCTTGCTCATTAAGCTCGGCTTTTCAACTTGTCTGTTGAAAAGTTAAGATAGGGCAACTCTGAAAAAAAGTGAAAAATCTAAAGTTTTCCTAATTCCAGTCCTAGATTAATAATTTAAAAACCCAAATAAATACAGTACTGTTGATACTTTCAGCCTGCAATTACATTAGGTTTGACCTGTGCTCTGCTTTCTTCCTTTCTGTCCCCTGTATTATCTTCCACAATATTGGAAGTTGTCCTGAATTCCACAGGTGGCTTATGGCATTACACACTACAGTTACAGCTTCTTGTTCCCTTAGACAGCTGTTCTAATTTTTCCACCTGTTTGGCAGAGTTTCTATATCCCTGTAAGGGACATCTGCATCATCGTGTGCAGCAGGCTCATGCTGTGACTTGTTTGCAGTCTTAGAACTTTTGTCAGAGACTTGTTTCCAAAGTACGAATGGATGAAACCAGAAATCCCACAGGATTGTTAACTTCAATTATGAAGGCAGGAAAGACATAAAATTTTACACGTTCTTTCCAAACAGATACTGTGCCATACTGTGCCTTTAAAGTAACTGCAGACTACTCTGAAGACTGGAGCAGTGAGCTGGAGGGAAAAACATTAACTATTCCTAGGTCTGAGATCTGCAGATGCTTTTAGTGAGTAGAATGGCATGTAGAAACTGCCATTCTTGTTAAGAAGTTTGGTTGCTGACTTCAAATATTATATTCAAAAAGCTGTCTGCAATTGAGAATGCAGAATAGCAGCAATTCAAATGCAAAGGGAGGTTTTTTTTTTTATTTTAAGAGATTTTTGCCTTAGTTCTGTGTGTGGATTATTTTTTGTTTTTGAAGACTGTGTGTGATATTACTGATATAACTTGTAGCATCTGCATGCCATATGGAAGACTGAAAACAAAGCAGTAGTAGCGAGGAAGATGATGACCAGCTTTTTATCAGGGTGGTAAGATGCTCTTGCTAGAGACTCTGAAGGAGAGACTGAGTACTAAGAGATCACATGATGTGGCAAGGAAATCCAACAGGCTTTACAGGCACAGCATGAGTGAAGATCACAAGACTGAGGGTATATTTGTGTTACACCACAGGCACAGGGGTGTGCTTGTGGGCTTTTTTTTTAATCATTCTATTTACTCTGTACAGCATTTTGTGTTGTACATTAAAGAAAAATTATGCTGCTCTTTAAAGACTGAAGAGGTCAATGCCTCGCACATAATTTGCACTCTGGTAGAGACGGATTACAGCTACTTACATGGGAAGTAATTATTACTTGTTATTGAAACTTACATTTCCTTTCACTAAATGGTGCTGCGCTCCTCTTGCTTTTGTAGGAGTCTGAGGCCAAGGTGACCAGACACGTGCCTCAGCCATATTTTCATTTGCAGTTCTGTTATCTGTACAGAGGAGGTGATTTAGCATGGCTTCATGCATCAGGTTTCACCCCTCAGCAGGAAAGCAGCTGGATGCAAGAGTACATCGCTTGTTCTTCTGTTCCTATACTTCCATCTCCCAGTACAAACCATCTTCAGTCCCCATCTTCTCCAGTGCTGGTCTCTGTCAATGAAGATGCTCAGAGAGCTGAGAGCTTCATTGTCACTGAGTTTATTTTGTTTACCTTCTTGGTCCGTGGTGTTACACCAGAGTAAAAGCAGATGTATCCCCTGCTGGCAGGGATGGGAACATGTGAAGACTTCATCTGAAGGCTGAAGTTCATTGGCCTAGTTCAGCCTGAAGGAATTTATCTGGAACAGCATTTCAGTCTTTTAACAGGAATAAAGCATCATTTTGTAGCTGTCATCGTATAAGAGAGTCAAGTAAAATGCAGGACCTCTAAAAACAGACACTCACTTGCAGGAGATACTTCCCTGTTCTCAGCTGGTTTCCTCAGGTGCTGCAGGTCAATTTTTCTCTCTGTACGCAAGATGAAGTTCCTATACATTTCAGAGAATGCCAACCAGGCGCTTCTACTATTACTCCCATTTTGATAAGACACTGTAACGATCTCAGCCTCTGCCCCCTTCCCGGCCGTACCCCGCCGCTCGGCACAGCTCTTCCCCTCAGCGCCAGGCAGGCCTCAGCCCCGCGGGCCTCGGGCGCGATGCCGGGCGCGGAGCCACCTCCGCCCGCCCCCGGGCCCGCCTCGCCGCCATGGCTGGGCCCGCCCAGGCCGGGGGGGGCAGGCGGGGGGGGGCCCGGGACGGGA
>WBMW01001028.1:1652078-1676566 GCA_013396635.1 Penelope pileata | reverse complement strand
TTTTTTGTTTGGTTCTCTTGCTGAATTGTAGCAATTACTGTTGGAAAGTCTCCTAAATCTACTGCTGTTAATTTACTATTACAGTTTCTACTTATGCTTCATTTGACAGCTCTGCTCTACTTGACTTTCTTTTCTGCCTTTAAAATTGGCTTCTGATGATATTACAGGAAAATTAGATAAAGATGAGGTGTACCAAATATGCATGTATCTATTTACATGAGTGGCAACTCTCTTCTGTAGTTGACAGGAAAACTACGTGGTAATTTTACAGTCAGTTGAGGCTGATTGCTGATGCAGGTAGTCCCTTTCTGTGTCCATCTTGTAGATTTTGATTCCCACTTCTTTAGTGGTATGAGTATTGTGTATCTCTGCAAGGAACCAGAGTGGAGATTTGCTGTCGTCTTTGGGCTGACCCTGGTACTTGTTCACCCTGTTGCTAAATAGACATAAAAGATATTCATGTTTTTATGGAATTGTTTTCTGCTGGCTAGCTGGTGATTTATGAGTTCTTGAGCAATAATGCAAGGGAAGCAGCAGGAACATGTAGGTGGAGTTGAGGGAATGAGATTGTCCATTTTGGCAGCAGTGAGTTGTTAGATCAACTCATGAAATGCCACTGATTTTTTTTTAAAAATTTTTTAATTTTATGTTTTTAATTTTCTTGGAGAATGAGTTGAGTTCAGTTATCTGGATAATCTGTGACCACAGCAATGAGTGGCTAAGGCAGGGAAAAAGACTGGAGAGTTTGCTTTACTTTTGGTTTTTCTTTTGTGGCAGTGCTTACTTATGCTAAAATAAAAACCATGTTAAAATTTAGACCTAAATGAAATTCTGCAGTGACACCAGCAAAATTGTCCAAACACCTCTTGATGTTATTGTGCTATGCATTTTATGTGCCTGTATGATCGATGTGCTCAGCTACTGACTTAGCGATAGGAATATGTCACCTCAGACACAAGAGTATTAATTCTTTGTTTCCAAATGATGTATAAACGAAAAATGTTGATATACAGAAAATTCTTTTGCTAGTATTCAAAATTGCACTTGACCTATTAGTGAATAATCTCGGTTGAGAATCTCTCCATTAGGTAGTGTTTTGCATTTTTGGTTTTTGCTTTCAGAAACTTGCTCTTCTACAGTTTTGAAATAAAGGTTGTTTTGAACAATGGGTTTTCTTTTTTTTTTTTTTAATCCTAGGTGGATGGGAAAGGATCTATCAAAGAACTGTTTCCGACAGGGAAACAGTTGGAACCATTGGTTGCGCCTGTGGCAGATGGAAAAGTTGCAGTTGGTCAAGATGATCTAACTGTTGTGCTCAATGAAGAAGGGGTCTGTACCCAGAAATGTGCCTTGAATTGGACAGATATTCCCATAGCCATGGGTGAGAATTAGCACTGATTTTTGGTTGCCTCTTTACTCCTTTGAATTGATAAATTTGTTACATTCATGGTATTTAGAAGCTATGTGGGTTTGGAATGTGACAGTTGGTTTTTAAAGTGTTTCAAGTTGTACTTTCCAAGTCTGGAGAGTTCTGTGTTTATCTTTTTTTGTCATCTTTACTTGTATTCTGTCTGCCTGTTTTCTTCTTGGAAAACAGGCATGTTGCGTACTTCTCTAAAGGAACAAAATTTGAAATGAAAGGCAGTGCAGTTTTTCTGAGCACCTGAGTGCCACAGAAATTCTGTATGTTGAAAGATGAGCAGAAGGCCTTGTAGTCTTAGCAAATTGCTGTCGATATTGGGCATTGATTTCTGTTATTAATAAGCAGAGAAAGGACGCACTTCAAGGAAAAAAGTGAAGGGAAGCCTTGTCTTGTGTCAGGAGAGAACAATTAACTTGTATTTTTGCCTGTTTTGCAAATAGAACACCAGCCTCCCTACATCATTGCTGTTCTGCCAAGGTATGTGGAGATCCGCACGTTTGAACCCCGGCTGCTGGTACAGAGCATCGAGCTGCAGAGACCACGCTTCATCACCTCTGGCGGGTACTAAATGGAACGTGATTGCTTTTGTTGAGCTGTCTTTGTGTGCGGTAGCATGCTGAAAAACTGGGAGAAGAGCTCTTCTGACTCCCCTTGCTTCAGTAGTAGCATTGAAGCAGTTCTGTTTATGAACAGAAAGATGGATGCTGTATCTTGAGGAGTAAATTATAAGAACAGAACATCTTCGTGAACTCTTGATCACTGGAGATATTTCTGCTCCTTTCTGCTTTGCAGTATTGCTTACGTTGCCTTTGTATCTGCTTCTCAAATGCATATATTAACCAGGATTGTTTGTTTCTGATTTTCTCAGTGCTGGAACTGGTTATTAAACTTTGGACTTCTTTGCAGGACGAATATTATATACGTGGCAAGTAATCACTTTGTTTGGCGGCTCATCCCAGTGTCCATAGCCACGCAGATCCAGCAACTTCTGCAGGATAAGCAGTTTGAATTGGCTTTGCAGCTGGCAGTAAGTATGCTTGTCTACTGCTTGACTGCAGCTGGGCTGAAGAGCTTAACCTCCTTACTGTCTACTTTGCACAAACTTGCAAATTATAGGCTACTTTCTCATGTAAGCTGCCAGTTCTCCATATTGATATAGCTCATTTAGATTTTGTGGTATCGTCTATGTGAGTTATCTCTTTTAGGTGTTTAATCAGTTACATTCTTGCAGACTTAGTCAATTGGACTTCGAAGTCTTTAGACTGATTGTAAAGTTTTGTTTTACTTTGTGTGTTTTGTTTCTTCAAAGACCAGGAATTATTCTTATAGCCCTATATCTTACTCCTGAGATGTAGCAATTTCTTAGAGATGCTGAGGCAGTGTATTTAATTGCATACATTTACGGTTTTAGGATTTTCTGGTTTCCAAAAATTTCCCTAGAGCTACACTAAAATGAATTAATTGCATTTTGTATTGCTAACTTGAGGAAGAAAGAAATTGAAAAGGCAAATGAATGAAGACATACTTGCTGTCACGTAGTGAGTGTATAGTTAACCAGAGGGGGCTTTCAAACCTTTCATGTTATCTCAGTGACACATTTAACATAGCACATGAGAATCAGCATCAGAGGCATTCACTTTGGAAGATTATCCTTTTCTCAATACGGTGGGCTTCTGGATTGCATATTTCTTCTAAATTACCATTACTCCTGTTACTTCTCTAAAGCATTTTCTTCTTTCTCCTGCTGCCCAAAAGTTCTTAATGTTTGTCAATTTGTGTGTAGGAAATGAAAGATGATTCAGATAGTGAGAAGCGACAACAAATTCACCACATAAAGAACCTCTTTGCCTTCAACCTCTTCTGTCAGAAGCGCTTTGATGAATCGATGCAAGTCTTTGCCAAGCTTGGTACAGGTAAATGCTTAGGTTGACCTTAAGATAGCTGGGTTAGGAGAGATAAAAAGGTCACTGATAGTTGTATGTTTTGGTTCTGTTTTAAAACAATATTGTCTTGTGCAGACCAGTCCTCTTGTGAATAGCAACTGCTTAGCCTTTTATACTGGTTATAGTGTTTGACTCAAAGTAGCTGTAGTTAGTTAATATAAATTGTTAACTTGCCCTTTGTGTATAGTATATTTGTATTGTAGCCTGTTCTGCAGTGTGCATAGCATATATGCAGGCCCTGGAAGCTGAAGGTTTCTGCAGCTGTGAAAAGTCTTCTTACAGCTTAGAATGGAAAATAACAAGCTGCTGTAGATTTGCTACATCCTTGTACTTTAACCAAGCTGAGGACCCTAAACCTTGTTTCCTGTTTAATGGGCTAAGTTACTGAAACCAGGAAACTTTTTGGTGATTCTGGAAATCAAAATAGCCTCTGATGCTATTCTTCAGGTGGTCTTTCGAAAATCCCAATACAAACCTGAAGACTGGACTGCAGCAAAGAATAGTTCTTAAGACTGACATTCTTCTATTGTTGAGTGCACATCGCTTGTGCATTTAAGTGTAAAACTTTTCTTGATGACACCTAATATTGTATTTACTTTCGAAAGCTACAATGGAAGAAGACTTAGAACTTGAAATATTTCGAACTTAAGTTAGGGGACAGAAATTTGGAATTTGTTTCCATGAAAACAGTTGCTTATTAATATGGATAGTGCTATGCAGTTTATGTTTCAAAACGCCAGTAAATATATTCTTAAGACATTGCTTGTTCCTACCAACCCTGTCCTGCTGCCAAGGTTGTTAGCAGTGGGCTTCTGCAAGAAGCGCAGTAAAAAGATTAGAGTAATGGATCATCCTCCACGTGTTCCAAGAGCACAGGTTGGAGCTTGTTCTGCCTGGACTTTAAAACAGTCTTTCTCTTTTTGCCTCTGCCTTGTTTTAGCTTTTTTTTTTCCCCCCCATGATAAGCAACTTCTGTTACCTGAAACCTAATGCAGGTACAAGTTGACAACAGGTAACTGTTGGAAAGCTAACTTTACTCAAAGGCCATGTTACATTTAAGAGTTGGCAAAATTATATTATGAATGATTACTAATACTAGTTACTTTTTGCTTAGATCCCACTCATGTGATGGGCCTGTATCCTGACCTACTGCCCACAGATTACAGGAAACAGCTGCAGTATCCCAACCCCCTGCCAGGGCTCTCTGGGGCAGAGCTGGAGAAGGCACATTTAGCTCTGATAGACTACCTAACTCAAGTGAGTACTCCTATGTCTGTTTTTAGAGCAGGGTTATTCAAGTTGTAGCATATTTTGTTGGTTAATTTTGTGCAAGAAGCAGTATGCCTACTCCAGCTCTGTAAGGCTAGCCTTACTAGACTGTCTTCATGGTTGAAAACTATGGCAGCAGCTCCTGAGAAAGCAGGAGAAATGGAAGATGTTCCACGGATAGGTGGGAGACATCATGTGACTTCTCTGAGGTCTTGATAAAAATTTACTCCTGAACTCAGATTCAAATCCGAATCCAGTGTTTTATTTACTGTAGCTTTCTGAAGAGTTCTTGGACTCTTGATCTTTTGTTTTTCTTTGGTGACTTGTACAGAGGATGCTCTAAATGTATGCTTTTGATCCATCTCCTGGATAGAGTGCAACTGAACTCTGAATTGTTCTGCTGCTATTTTTACTAGACTAGAAGGGAGTTTGTGTCTTAAGGAGGATGTTTTTTGTACCAGGGGGTTCAAAATGTAACTTGTTCTCTGAATATTTTAAGTGTCTCCTGATTTCTCTAAAATGTCTCTGAGGTTAACGAAGTGCTTCAGACATCTTGCAAAACTACAGATTTGCAGAATGTCTATATCTGAATGTGATTGGAAAGATGGTATGTTGAATAGCTAGAAATAGTAAACGTTCGTAAGGAACCAATTGGTAAAAAGAAGTTACTAAATTGATGTAATTCAGTTTTTATTTGATGAGTTTTATTTTCTGGGGGTGGGATGGAAAAATCCATGGCATTTCCGGGTTAAATTTTTGTTTTATGCTCTTCAGAAAAGAAGTCAGCTGGTAAAGAAGCTAAACGATTCTGACCATCAGTCCAGTACCTCACCCCTCATGGAAGGAACACCCACAATCAAATCAAAAAAGAAGCTGCTTCAAATCATTGATACCACCCTATTAAAGTGCTACCTCCATGTGAGTTTTCACCTGGTTTGGAAGTTGTTCCTATAAAACACAAACTGTTAGAATTTCAGGATGAAAAGATAGAGGACTATAAAGAGCTACTTCAGAAATTTTCACACAGCTGTCTCACTTTTGGTCTAGAAACGGTTTGGGAGGCTTTGGTCTTAGCTAATTTCCTTGTTGATTGGGAGGCAGTTTCATGAAATAAAGCAGATGTGTCTGTTTTGGGTGGCTGCCTCTGTGAAAAGAACATTGCCTTGCTTGTGTGTTTTGAGAGATGCTTTTTGTGTTGCCTTTACGGTTAAATGTGGGAGTGTGATCTTTGTCAATGATGCTTTTCAAAGCAAACCTCTATTCTTGAAGGGGAATAGTTCTGTGGTTTGTTTTTCTTCTATCCCAACAAATTATGGAATGGAACTTCTTAAGGAAGATGAGGCTTTATCTGAGGTGTTAAGCTGTTGCTTCTTGTGCTCTTTCTCTGTTTTAACTCAATCTGTGCACTATAAGCTTAGGAGGAGCATGTTAGAAGCATGTTTGAGTGCGCCTTTTTTGCTTGCAGACAAATGTAGCACTTGTGGCACCGTTGCTTCGTCTGGAGAACAATCACTGCCATATTGAGGAGAGTGAACATGTACTAAAGAAGGCACACAAATACAGTGAACTGATAATACTGTATGAGAAGAAAGGTCTGCATGAGAAAGGTAGGTGTGAGATTGTGATAGGGGAGAGGAGAATGGATAGGAACATATACTTCAAGTCTTGAGTCTTTATTGCCTGCCCAAGGAAGATAGGTTTTATGAAGAGAGCTTGGTTTTGTGTCTGTCTTGTGATGAAATGTCTTAGTTTCTGTTACCTATCTTACCTGCATTGTTTAGAACAATACTTTTTTTTTTTTTTTTTTTTTTTTTTTCTTTTTTACTCTTTTTTTTTTTTTTGTTCTCATGTAGCCTAATTTGATTTTGTGGCTTACATTGGAATGATACTCGCGGTTACAAAGGAATTAACCTTTTTGTTTGTTTGAAAGCATTACAGGTACTGGTGGATCAGTCAAAGAAAGCCAACTCACCTTTGAAAGGTCATGAGAGGACAGTGCAATATCTGCAGCATTTGGGTAAGTGACAAAGAGCATTGTTTTTGTGAAAGTGTTGCTCTTCCCAGGCTTTGGTTATTTTACTGTTCAGAAACTTCATGGATACTATCAGGCTAAAGGGCACTGCTGTTTATCTTGTCTGGTTTCTTGCATAATGCAAACTTCTTTCAAGAAATCTTGCTGGCTTTTGTTAGCAATGTGTTTATTCAATGATGGTATGTTACTTACCATGGCATTGGCACCTTTTCTGTTTGTGCTGTCTCTGTTACTCTTCTTATCAAATTGGTGTAATTTGATAGTGTCACTCATCCCTTAGAGAACTGTAAATATGTGACATTCAGATTACAGCCTAATAAAAAAGTCTTCTATATTTTTTAAGTATTTTTTTAAAGATTATCATCTTGTTGGACCTGGGTCAGCTGTTCATTTACTACTTTCCGTGAAAGTATTTGATCCTTTGCCATTAAAAACATTAGACTGAAAGGCTAGAAACTGAAAGAAATTGCACAAGTTAGAAGTAGAGTCTTTTTCTACCCTAATACAAACAAACAAGTATTGTTAGTAAGGGAAAATGTTTAGGAGGTGATTAAGACAACAGAGCTTGGTTTTGGTCTAACTTGTATAAATTATGTGTGTAGGGAAACAGTTGATCACAGCATGAACTGATGACTGAGCACGTAGCGAAAGGGCATGGCTGGCCCAGGGAATACTGGTAGATCACTGGCAGCTGTGACTCGAAGGGGTGGACCTGGGGCAGAGTTACCCTAGGCTTAGATAAGGGCCAGCCAGGCAAAGCAGAAGGGAGCTTGAGAGAGAGAAAGAAGACTGGGAAGGAGCTTGGGAGAGAGAAGATTGGGAAGTAGTTGGAGGAGCAGCAGCATGTGGAAGTAGCAGAGGCCCTAGCTCCAGATAAAACAAACTGCATAGTCAGAGAGTTTTGGGACCTTTTCCTGTTACAATGTGGCACTTAGTATTTGAGTGTTAATTCTTTCTCCTGTTTGAAATCATGTTTGCAAAGTAATAAAATTGTGTCTGTAGCCTGGAATGTGTGATTTCCTTGATTGGAGAGGAGAAAAAGTAAAATGTTCTCTAATTGAAGTTTTGCTAGCTCTGAAGGCCTCTGCTTGTGTTGTGATTAGGTAGATCTTTAGGAATTTAATACTGAGCACTGCTGCTACTTGTGTTCCAGGCACAGAGAATTTGCACTTGGTATTTTCCTACTCTGTCTGGGTGTTAAGAGATTATCCTGAAGATGGGCTGAAGGTAAGATTGCCATTGAGATTCTTAGTGCAGTGTATGGTGTAAGAATGCATGTAGTAACATTAAATCCAATTTACTGTCTAATTGGTTTTGTCTGTGTTCAGTATTGTAGCAGTAAGCTTAGCATTAGATCAGAACAGCTTTTCAGTTCTTCTGTTTTTTCCATTCTTAGAATACCTTATCTTCTAATAAGTGGCCAAGAGCCCTTATGTTTCTTACAACATTTAATTGTATCGATACCGTGCTTTTTGTACACGAGCATGATTGAATATTTAAATATTAATTTGCTTTTCTTTTTTTTCTTGTCTTCTGTACTTGAGAGAGCATTGTAAAAGGAATGTGCTGACTAGGGCAGAAGTGAGGAAGTTTGTTAATCCTTTCAGATGCGAGTTATCTTCTAGGTGTAAGCTGCTTAGATTTTTTGTTCATACTACTTATACTTACTCTGAGCTTATGTGATGGTTTGCTGAACCTCAGTGCCTCAGAGAAAATACATTGCAGCACTTCAAAAATAAATAAAATATTCTGTTAATAACATTCTGTTTTACAGATATTTACAGAAGACCTCCCTGAAGTGGAAGCATTGCCGCGAGACAAAGTGCTCAGTTTTTTGATTGAGAATTTTAAAAGTTTGGCTATTCCTTATCTGGTGAGAAGTCTGTATTAGTGCACTATGTTCAGTACGTGTTACATGTAAGCTTTTAGTTCTCAAGGTGTTGGTGCATGATAGTGTCCTGGAGAATGCTAGCTTTGCTGTAAGTTGTGTAATGAAAATAATGAGGAGCAAGCAGAATATGCCTTGAAAACATAAAATCCTGAGGTCAAGCTTGGTAAAAGTAAGCATGGAATTGTTGCCTGCTTTTAACAAATTACTTTCCAGACAAAGTATCTAACTGAACTTGACCTTACGTTTGCAGGAACACATCATTCATGTCTGGGAAGAAACTGGTGCAGACTTTCATAACTGTTTGATCCAGCTGTACTGTGAGAAAGTGCAGGGCTTAATGAAAGAGTATCTCAATTCTTTCCCCGCAGGTATGTTTAGTCTTTCCTGATAGGAAGATCAGGGGGTGGGGCAGCAGAGAGGAGCTTTCGTGATGTGTTGCTCTAAGTCTGTACTGTTAAGAAGATACCCTAAATAATGAGGGAACTGGAATAACACAAGTTGTGGCTTTGTAGGGAAGTGTAGTTTCTTGTCACCTTGGAAATCTTAAGGGTCCTAGTGACACTTTCTTCATGGTTAAGTGAAACGGCAGCTACTGCTCACTTTATTCTCTTAAAGGCAAGGGTGGATCTTAAATAACGACTTGTTGTCTAATCAGCCACTTGTCAATGTGTTTTAGGGACCTGAAGTAATTTGTCAGGTGCATCTAATTCTTACTGTGTAACAGTTTCCATCAGAATGAGGTTTCTCAGGTTATTTTTTCTGTGTACTAGTGTAATTATATAGTTGTAATATGATAGCCACTGTTGTTTCTTTCATACAGATAAAACTCCTGTGCCTGCTGGGGAGGAAGGAGGAGACTTGGGGGATTACCGGAAAAAACTTCTCCTTTTTTTGGAGAAGTCTAGCTGTTATGAACCTAGTCGACTAATTAGTGACTTTCCCTTTGATGGTGAGTTCAATTTCCATAGCCTAAACAAGACCCTTAACATGACCCAGTAGTGTGCACTTGCCATGTGGAAGGCCAATAGTATCTTGGGCTGCATCAAAAGAGAGATTGCCAGCAGGGAGAGGGAGGGGATTATCTTGCTCTACTCTGCCCTTGTGAGGCCCCATCCTGGAGTACTGTGTCCAGGTTTGGGGCCTCCAGCACAAGAAGGATGTGGAGCTGTTGGAGCAGAGAAAGGCCACAAAGATAATCAGAAGGCTGGAGCACCTTTCTTGTGAAGGCAGGCTGAGGGAGCTGGGCTTGTTCGGCCTGGAGAAGAGAAGGGTCTGGGGAGACCTCATAGCAGCCTTCCAGTACTTAAAGGGAGCTTATAAACAAGAGGGAAATCAACTTTTTACGAGGGTAGATAGTGATAGGACAAGGGGAAATGGTTTTAAATTGAAAGAGGGGAGATTTAGGTTAGATGTCAGGGAGAAATTTTTCATTGAGAGGGTGAAGTGCTGGAACAGGTTGCCCAGAGAACTTATGGATGCCCCATCCCCAGAGATGTTCGAGCCAATTGGATGGGGCCCAGGGCAGCTTGATCTAGTGTCTGACCTTGTGGTTGGCAACCCTGCAGGCGGCACGGGTGAGAGTGGAACTAGATGATCTTTGAGGTCCCTTCCAACCCAGGTCTTTATGTGATTTTTACAACAAAACCTTCTCAGTTATTAAAGAATCATGGTAACTAGAAACAGAGAAGATGGCTAGATCTGTTGTAAGTCACTGGTGTGTATACTCACTGTGTTTATGCTAGCAGAATTGTTTTTTCCAGTCTCCACAGGATTCATTTAAATGCTGGCCTAAGATCTTGTGGCATCTCCGTATTGCTCAAAAATATTTAGCCAAACCTTTAGATGAGCTTGAATTCCTTAACAGTTCTGAAGCTCGTTGCATCCTAAGGTTACTTAAGAATTCATATTACTATCTCTACTATATAGTAGACTTAATGTAACTTCGGTCTATGCTTAGACAAAGTTTATACTTCTTTCTGTTATTTGGTCAGTAATGGACCTTATGTTGTCATTTTTCAGTGTAGTATTGACTAATCCTTCATGCTCTCACTAGGTCTTCTAGAAGAACGTGCTCTACTCTTGGGTCGTATGGGGAAGCATGAGCAAGCTCTGTTTATTTATGTTCATATTCTGAAGGACACCAACATGGCTGAGAAGTAAGGGTTTCTCTTTTTTTTTTTTTTGTTGGACTTAGTTTGTTCACTGCACTGCAGATTTATAGTGAAGTGTTGCTGTATGTGGAGCATGAGTGCTATTCGGACTCGGATCTTCTGTGTTTCTGTGTTTTCTTGAGTTTTGGGCTCTTCCAGCTATCTGTTGATTACAGATAATGATGTAATCCCCTTGAGGCTTACCTTTTCATGCTCTTCTGTCATTGCACTTCAGAGCAATATGGCTCTCATTGAACGAGTTATTTGTTTCTACCTTGTAAGATGTTGCTTTCCACTGGTCTTTGGTTTACTTGTGTATGTTGCTTTGCTTCCCTTCTGTTATCGCAGATTCACTAACCCAGTTGCAAAGTTAAGTTCTTTCAGTATAGTAAAGATGTCTTTTTTCTGGATCCATTGTGCCAGGAAACCATCTATGTGAATTTAAAGTACTTACGTGAAAATAGAATTAGCCAGTACTGATAGGAATGTCTGAATTGTGAGGCCTATTCAATGTAGCTGCTTCTGAAGTTTCATGAAATGCGTTAGAGGACATTCAGCCCTTGTATGCAGTGTTAATGGACACCTTTTCCTTGTGATTCAGATACAGTAACATTTCCCTCTCTTTTTTTTTAAACATAACAAAATAAAGTTATTAAATTCAGTTTCTACAGGAAAGATTTTTTTAAGTTGGTTGAAAGCGTGAGGTGTGCACAAAACCTCACTTTTCTCAGCATTGTAATGCAAAGTAAACAGTGCTGCACAGCCTGATCTATCAATCAGAATTGATATATGGTCACCTAATATGGATGGCCTCAGCAATCAAATGTTTAAATGGTAATTTCTCTGTAATGATTCTCTGGGTTCCAAACCTGTTCCTGCATTTCACCTTATTCTTCTCTCTTCTAGTTACTGCCATAAACATTATGACAGAAACAAAGATGGCAACAAAGATGTAAGTAGCTTAATCTTTGCAGACTTCCTTTTTCAGTAAGGGTGTTTTAGACCATGGGTTTTTTATTAAAACATAAAGAGGGCAACAAAAACATAAAACTGGTGGGTTGGACGTGTATGTAGACTGTTCATGCTGTGTTAGGGAGTTTTTGCTTTGTATAGACTTTGAAGTTTGTGTGGATGGACGGGAACCTATGCATAACCTTGGAATTTAGGAATTACTAGCTTCCTCTGATTTTTTCTATTTTTTATGAATGTTACTGCATCATTTGAATTAAGCATATATCCGGTAGATGAAGTTCTGATGCAATTTGAAAGTAGTACTGTGTTCTTATTCCTTTATTACATTTCCAAAAAGTTATTGATAAAAATCAATAATGAGTTGTTATTCCTAAGATAAGTGAGTTATATAAGATAAATGAAGGAGGCGTGATTAAAAGATACTACTTCTATAGAGAGAATTTAGCATGGAATGCAAGTCTTAAAAGGTTTTCAACATTGTTGATTTTTCTCTTTTGTTCTGTGCTTTTAAGAGAAAAGCTACGTAAGTTACCTTAGAATTTTGAGTGAAGTAGGTACAACTTTACTAGTACTATTGCTGGGTTCACAAGTGCAGTGGCTTCAGAAGCTTTCCTTTTGTGTGTAACAGGTCTATCTGTCTCTGCTCCGGATGTATCTCTCCCCACCCAGTGTTCATTGCCTGGGACCAATCAAGATGGAAGTACTGGAGCCTCAAGCCAATCTGCAGGCTGCTCTGCAGGTGTTGGAGCTGCATCACAGCAAACTGGATACAACCAAGGTAAGCAAGACTTGTACATACTCCAAGTTTGTACTGTTGGCAGAACCTACTGGAGACGTGTACAGGTTGTAACAGTGTGAAAGTGATTCAACTTCTATTTTGTTCTCTGTTCCTTTTTAATTTTTTCCTAACTAAGTATATTTTGCTTTAGGCAATAAACCTTCTTCCAGCAAATACACAGATTAGTGAGATTCGAATCTTCCTAGAGAAAGTCCTTGAAGAAAATGCCCAGAAGAGAAGATTCAATCAAGTACTCAAGAATCTCCTCCATGCTGAGTTTCTGAGGGTAAATACCCACAACCCGTTATTTATTGGAATTGTTTTGAAGCTGATGTTCATTATTTAAATCAACTATTCCTTGTACAGGATATGTGTCCTCTAGATGGTGCTGTAGTTCACCTGAAATTAGTAGATGTGTACCAGGTAGATTGAAAGTCCCCTTTTCAGGATGTGGCAAGTGCATTCATTTTAATTTGGATGAGGCTTGTGCCTTTGTGAGTCTTTGGACCCACTATGCTCCAGTGTGCATTGAGGATGGTCTTGGAGAGCATGGACTGGATTTCTTTCAAATAAACTGAACCAGAGCATGCACTGCAATATTCAGTTGAACATGCCTTAATGGCTGGAACGCACTTTAGTTTGTGGTTCAGACTAGTTCAAAATAAACCCTGGAATACATATAATGTGGATGTTGGGTCTTTAGTACCACCTGCTCTGCTCTACACAAGACCAAGACCTGCTGCTTTTATGCTGTACAACTTGTTAATGCAGGTATAACCACTGAAAACTAAATGTGACAGTTTTCAGTTTTACCTGACTAGAAAGGAGCATAGGTGTGCCATTACTTTTTAAGCAAGTTTATCTACTGTCCTATAGGTCCAGGAGGAGCGCATCTTGCATCAGCAAGTGAAGTGCATTATTACAGAGGAGAAAGTGTGCACTGTATGTAAAAAGAAGATAGGCAACAGGTGAGAGAACATGTGCCTTAAAGTTTAGGAAACAGAATCACATATGAATCTAATCTCAAAATAGGTATGTGTATATATTTATTTATATACGTATACCCAGAAAATACAGAAATATGAAGGAGAAATCTGAAGAGTGTTCTAATTAGAAATTACATCATCCAACAGGGTGGCTGGAAGAACATCAGAGTTCAGTCAGTGAAGTTTATTGCAAGAGTTTTAATCTTGCTTTCAACAAAACAAAGAACGCCATCAGAAACCCCACTGGAATGCCACATGCTCATTAATTGTTTCTCTTGTTGTTGTAAACTGTTCGAGAGATATTGGTAGCATTCACAATGATAGGGAATAGTTTTTTTCCAAAATATTTTAATGAACATGGGTGTCGATATACTTAATGCTGCACATACTCAAGTTTGTTGTTAGTGTTTAGGTTATAACATCAGAATTTAAATTTGCATATGCAAATATTGGTTTGGTTACCTAGGATTTTTCTGATGCTGTAAATTTCAGTATGGTTTTGAAGGGCTATCATGTCAGTAAGTCACCAAGTCTTTAACTTGATATGAGTGACTTCCAAGAAAAGTGTGCCTATAGAAATGAATTTTTAATTACATTTCTACAAAATCCATAGAATTCTTTTTTATGGTTTTATCAATAAAATTTTCAGGCTGAATATTTAATAGGGAAGGGTCACTTCTGTATAAGAATCTTTTTACAATTTTGACGCAACTTGTGTGTTCTTGTTCCAATAGAGAAAACTGTATTCATGGTTGATTTTTGTGTTCTCTCTTCACAGTGCATTTGCCCGGTACCCTAATGCAATAGTTGTGCATTATTTCTGCTCCAAAGAAGTCAATGCACTGGACACCTGACCTTGCCATGGTCAATAATCCCAACACTCCAATGAAATTCAGAAGTGATGGCTTAAGAAGTTGATGCTTCTGAGATTTTTGAGGCTTGTTTCTAGGTTCTCACTGGGTAGAAGTCATTTGTATCTATGGACTGACTGTACCTATCTGGTCATATTGATTTACTAGAAAATGACTTTAACCTTGTCATTATAGTGCTGGCAACTGCATTGAACCTCTCAGTACTGAGATGAAGAATAAAAACTGATCAACAGTGAGCTTTGTGATGCACTCCAACCTTGTGAATGAGTTATCAGAAAACTGTAGGGTGTTCACAGTACGGCTTTTACTATAAAGCTCCTCCTTAGGGTAACAGTGGTTTGGCCTTGTATGTAAATAGTTCTTCAAAAAAGAAAATACTTTCAAGTTTTTGCAGCTGTATCGCTGTTGCATGGAAATCACCAGATGTACGGCATAGAGAAGGCTTCTGTGCTTATTTCTAGACCTAAAAAATATTACTTTATTTTCATTCCAAAAATGGGAATATTTAAACGTTGGCCAAAGGAATCCTTTTATTGATGTTCAGTGTTGTCACCTGACTTTCTGATAAAACAGAAGTTGCACGGGGACTAGTCAGGCAAACAGTAGATATATCACTGATGTGCTGCTTTTTCTTTTTTTTTTTTTTTTCCTAGTTTGGGAACTGTAAATTGAATTAACTTGTGTGCTGTTGGCACTGGCTGTGGTCACTCTTAGTATGACTGGAAGCTCAGAGGCTGTTCTAAGAAGTTCATATCTGCACTCATACCAAAAAGCAAAGAACACTCTGTAAAGCAACTTTTGGAGGGACTAAACTATAATTATTGCTTGAGCTTCTTGACTACACTTGAGATTTTGTGTATATAAAGCTCTTCGGTCACTGGTTCACTTCCCAGCACTGAAGTAAAATCTAGGCTATTTCAACGTCTGTTTTTTAAATGCTTTAGAACAACTGCGTTCTGTGCAGGCTGGTACTGTTCTTAGGTTACCCTTGGGCCAGAAGTCTTAACTGCAAAAACTGGATTGTACCATACTCCTTGTAGGCTGTAATATTTTTGTCTAACTTATTTTTCCATAAACTTTATAGCAAATTGATACTACGGATATTAACATATGTGGTTGGTGCAGAAAGAATCTGAGCAGCAGTAATGAAAGTGAAGCAGTAGCAAATAACCCAACTGACTGGATCTTTGACTTCAAACATTCTGGTCTAGCGATACTTACGAATATGTAATTATTAAATAATATTGTGCATGGCATGTAATGGCCAGATGCCACCTCTAACTGATTGAATAATAAAGTGCATCTGCCTAAGGTGTAACTGGATCTCAGATACCTTCATAGGTTTAGTTAAGCCATTGTTAGGTGAATGTGTTTCTTAGGAATAGATCTGCTACAGGCTGTCAAGAGTCCTGATTCACTTTGATTTACCACTGTTAATAGTTTCCCTTGATAACTGTTTGTTTTCCTTTGCCATGTGTTTGTATTTATTGTTTATATGCTGTGCATTCCTATGGGTTTCTTGGTCCAGTGTTTTGCTACATTTGTACTTGGATATCTTGGGCAGTATTGCTACTGAAGTCTTTGTGTAGAGTCTGGGAAGAGGGAATCTGTGGTGTTAGTGTTTTTAACTTTGTATTTCTTCTGTTTGAAGAAGAGAGTCTAAAATACTTATATTCAATTTGCACATTCTGTACAGATCTTTATATACTAGTTCAGGTACAGAGGGAAGGTAGTTTGGGAGAGTTGTGTTTACAGATCATTGAGAATGGTAGAAGGGTATTTATCAACCTGTATTCTTTGTATACAGATATGACAACATTGCTCTAATTTTTACCTATCTTAGGTTTAGTAATATTAGTATGATTTTTATTTACTTTCATTATTTGCTACCAGAAGAGTGACATTCATACATGAGGAACTTCATTGTGCTCTTACTTTCATGGTTGAGGTTGTGCCTCTTTTCATCTCTCTTGCATAGCCTTTACAGAGATGTGGTTTGTGCCGTAATTTTTTTTGTTGGTTCTAACAATGTGGCTTGAAATTACTTAACCATACAGCAGGATTGTTTAAAGCAATAGATGGTAATAAATATTGTGAACCAGTGTGTGTCTCAGTCATCGTGCAGTTAAGCTTTCTGGGCTACTGTAGATATTTTTTTGTTGTTAGTCCTCACTTTCTTCTGGAAGTTGGACTCAATGCAGGGGCTGCCAGCATCACTTCTGCTTTAATGATGTGTAATTCAAATAAGGTCGTGCTGTATGAGAGCTGTTAACCACTTCTTTCAAACTTGTGGCTTTGGATCCACAAGTTTATAGTGTGTTTGTGAATGTTCTCAAAATCCTACTAAAAACACTTTTATATCCTGTAAATGTTTTTGAGAGTCTTATACAATTAAATACATGTTTACTAGAGAATGCTAAAATTACTGATGTTTTTTGAATGGTGATATGCTGTTTCGGGGGGAGGTGATTGAGCTCTATGTGATCGAGTCAGGTTCACATATTTGCAGTTGCTTGGATTTTGTAGGTCAGACTAATATTGAGTTGGAAATAGAACATATGTACACATTTTCCCATTCTATAGAAGTGAGAGATACTGGCTCTGAGGAAGAGTCTTTGTCTCCCTGACAGACAGTTAAACATATGGGTGTGCTGCTCTTTCTGGAGAAAACCAACCCACTGTGGAGAAAAACACACAGAACAAAGAAACACACAGAACAAAGTAATCAAAACAAAAACCCTGACAACATCCTTTGGAATCTTGAAAAGGGGTCATCTGCAATACTTAAGCATATTGTAAGTACTGTATAACATAGTTAGTGGTGTTATTTGTTCATGCTTGCTGACAGAGAATTGGCTGAATGAAATGTTATACAGATATACATGTCTTTACCATTATGGGGATACTAATCCTGGCAGAAATCGTTACCAGATGTGAGACTGATGTTCTCATGTTTTGATGCAATTTTCCTTATTTGTTTTCTTAGGAAAGGACAGAAGCAAGTAATTATTTGGATATTAAGCTGGCTATTAAGTATCTCTGCATAGATGAAGCTGTTCACACTGTTAATGCGTAGATCTGCGACTATGAGACAGTTCTTCTGTATGTTTTAAAAAGCTTTCAGTTTTTCTTTATAGAGAAATTCTATAAACATAAGATTCTTATACTGAGATTTCATCAGAAAAGACAGAGAACTTCAGGAAAAGGCAGGTAAGCCTGGCTGCAATGCAGTTGGGCACTCGGGGTAAACCAGGTTGCTTTGATTTTCCTGTAATTTGTAGTCATGAGCTATGTGAAATAAATAATGGTTTTATTATGGTTCTGCATTTTTTCTATTATAAATGAAACTGAATAGGCCTCTTAACTTTCAATGTAATAGTAGGGAGAAATGCCAAAAAATTACTTTTTAAGCTGTATTTACCATATCGTTTAATACAGCATGAGAGTTTAAAGCAATTGCTGGCTGCTTTGCAATGGTACTGTATTTGCTTTTTTTGCCTCTTAAGTCTCTGAATTCACTGGCTAGTACTGACTTGTTTGTACTCCAAATACCAGTGTCTATGCTTTATTAACTTTAAATTCTAATCTAGTGACTGACACTAACAACAGGAAGTGATTAATGGGACCTTGCTGGGAATGTATCACGTTCTCGTGTTTGTGCTTGTGACATGGTACGTTTCTGGCTTTCGTATGTTCACTGCGACTGACTGCTGAAGAACTTGAGTTTTTTGTCTTGTGCTTCAGTTTACACCCCTAATAAAAGGGTGCAGATGAGCCATCTGTCAACAAGCTCATCACTTCCAGCAAGCAGTTACTGTTGCTGCTAAGGTATTTCTTAAGCACGGCAGAACAATGACCATATCCACTACACAATTTTCCAAGAACTTTTGGGGGAAGAATGAGGACAGTGCTACGTGGAAAGGAGGAGAATAAAGGAGGGACTTGTGCAGACTGCTCACGTTGTGCAAGGTTAGAGGTGGTGCTGGGTTATTGTTCTCTGATGCGTCCTAAGGCAGACCAAATCACAGCGTCTCCATTCAGGCCTCTCTGAAATGTCTCTGAACAGATACAGTTAATGAAATCCAGAAATTCAAGCCTTGCAAGATTGGAATTTCTTTAAAAAAAATATTTTTTATGGTGTACTGGATGGAGTTTGAAACAAGTCAAAGTTCTAATTAAGATCACTGGAACTCTGAAAGAAAATCTGGAGTGGGGAGTTTTGAGGTTGTGGCTTAATCACAGCAGTACTTTGTCCTACCAAGAGCTTCCCTGTCCAGCGCTGCTTTGCAGGTATCTTTCACCAGTGTTTGAAAAAACTGCCAGTGAGGCTTTAAACTGGGTTGTTTGGCAAGTGCAAGCCACACCTTCGCTTCTTGCAGCTGGAATGAAGCCCGGTCCTGCGTGAAACTTCAGACCAAGCCTGTAGTAAGCAACTCGGCACAGATACAGTCTCCCTGCATCTGGGGACTCTTCTGCAGGTTTTTTGTCAGGTTTTCTACTGAGACAACAGGCCGGTCTTTTCCATGTTTCATGAGCTGCTGCGGGGCTCGGTTCCACCCAGAGTGCTGCCTTTCCTGGCAGCTGTGCTTTTCCAAAGGAAGGAGAGAAAAGAGAGTGGATTTTATCACTGGCGGGTAAGACAAATTGTTGCTCTGTCCTTAAGACAGCATTCCTTAGTTGATCTGTTTGGCAATGACTTCCTGTTACTGTACATGTGTGAAACCAGCCCTGTACTTCTGTAGTATCAATCAAAAAGTTTATAACTGGGGGACAGGTTTGGGTAACTGTAATGCTGATGTAGATTATAATTTTTTACTATATTTGTGTTCTGCGTGAAGCAATGCAGAATAAGTCTCTTGATTCCTTAGATTCTGGGGAATACAATTAAGTTGATATTTTTGTGGGAAACTGCAGTGTATTGGGCTTTTCGTCGGTAGAGACAAAATGGTGCTTATGTTTTCTTGCAAAATATCCTTGATTACCATTCCCTTCCTTTTTGCTGTCTAATTTATCCCACAAAGCTTTATAAGTAGGCAAGGATTAACAATGATTTAAGCCACCCATTCATAATGCAGTATGACCAGGTTAGGTAAGTGGTTACAATGTGTTTTGTCCTTCAGCTGATTTACAGTCATTCTATTCTGTAAGATGATATGCCTGATAATCTCAATTTTGAATTGTACTCAGCTGGGAGCCTTTTCCTAGAAGATCTGATCTGTCATGTGATTACCTGCCTGTCCTACCATAAGTCTAGAACATATAATTTAGGTGACCATTGAATGTAACTGGATGATTTGCTGCCTGTACGTCAGTGTTCTCTACCAGTTGCTACCAGTGATAAAAAGGATTGTTGCTGACTTTATTATCTTATTGTTAAGAAGTCAGGATAGTAGAGCATAGTATTAGCCCTACTGTGAGTTTTGTTAGCCAGTGAATGAAAGGATGTGATGCTGCCCCTCAGATGCTCCTCATATAAATTAAAGAAATAAAAAGTAAAAAAGACACTACTTAAATGAAGTTGCGTTAGCTGGGAGGTAAAAAGGTTTGTATTGACTATTTAATAGTAAGGGAAGGGAAGCAATCAGCCTTTGGCGTTGGAGAATTCAGTATGTTTAAAACTCTTCAAGAAATTTTAGAGTTTAGCATGTTTCACACTTCTACAGATAGCGTGAGCTGAGAGCGAGCCCAGTGTTTGCTACTGCTGTTGTGATACTGAGCTGTTTGCACTACTCATTATCACCTGACTGGCTATAAAACTTCTGCAGAAGTCCACAGGTCATAAGACTGAGTCTGAAATCTGCTTCCTAACTGTGGGTGCATGCTTCTGAGTAAAGAGGGAAAGTGCAAGGGATGTCTGGGAAAGCTAGGAATTTACTTTTGAGTTTAAAAGCAAGGTTGTGGAGACACTGTGGCTGGAATAGAGGAAGGAATTGTAGGCAGCAGTTTTTATTTGTGAGCAGGAACAAGATGGGGAGAGAAGTTCTCCCTTGATAAACCTGAGTTTACTGAGCTCACACCTTTGCCTGCTAGCTGTGAACACAAAATTTCATTTGGAAGCTGCATTTTTGTTTTTTGTGAACGTTTCTCTAATGAAACTAGCATGCTTATGGTGAGTGTGCTGTGACATGTGGAGAGGATCCCAGCACATACATCCCACTGTGTAAAGGCAGATATCCTAGAATATAGGAGGTTGAATGGAGATTGCTGGGTCCTATAGCAAAGATAGTCTCTTGCTGCTGCATCAGCACCTTGAGCTTAAATGAAAGGTACAAACCATTGTTAGCAGGACTGAGGGTGTCAGAATTCAATCTTGTACCCTCACGTGTGGATTTCAAGTTTTTTACTTCAGATGCAGTCTCCTGAGCTCTGAAAAAGGAGTGATTTTGAAAAATCATTAAACTGCAAGTTAGAAATTGGCTGTTTGCGTGCGCCTTATACATTGGAACATCGTCTATGCTGATGTAGATGTAATTGTAGTAGTTGTTGATTTCCTACACAAATTTCCTGCTTGTCTTTTCCCAGATTTGTTCAGATAGAGTATATCTAGTACTCACACTTGATTACTCTGTAAGCTCATTGTGTAGTATGTTACAGCCTTGCTATGCCTTGGCTAAAATATAATTATAAAGGGCAAAACAGAAGCTTCTGGCATACGGATAGCCCAGCCTTAGAAGCACGGGAAGGTATCTGTTGCATTATGTGCCCTTAAATTACGTTCCAAGTGTTGGAAATGTGTCCTCAGTGATGTAATTGCTGGCTGCAACTCAATGATCGTTAAGAGACCTTTGGAAGGGACTTCTGCACATGTGATTATGTTGACAGATGGTGTGCAGTAAAAGAGCCGTGTGCTATCTTTGTGGTGGTGTGTGCTTCCTCTGCTGGTAGTGTCTGGATTCAAGGTGATAAGCTACATTAGTGAAGATTGCTTAGGCAGCAGCGGGGATGTGATCATGTAGCTTTGCCTGAAGAATTGTAGAACCTTTAGGAAGTCGATGAGAATGACCTATGGAATCTTGAATTTCTTTCTGTAGCTTGTTCCATAGCTTGAGGAGGCAGAAAAGAGGCTAGACTTTGCCTGAGTGATTGGGAAAAAGTGAAGGTGATTAGGAAAGATTTAAAAACAAAAAGCATCTAAGGAGCAGAACTCAGAATGAAGTTAGAAGTGAAGGCACATCTTACTACCAGAAAGAAATGGGTAAAAGCAACATCTTTAATGTGTTGATGTTGCAAATAAACGCTCTTTAAGAGTAATAATAATGTAATTTGTGTTTATTTGCTTAAATTTTATCTGACACCTGACTATGAGGTATCTTAGGTTATGCATGCAACTTTACCCTTGGTGCTCATGGTGGATGGCACTCAGTACAAACATGTTCAATGTACTAAGTATGTCTTGGATTTTCTGTGTTACTCAAATCCTGTTTTGCAAAAGCTACCAAATATCTTAAAGTGGTAAGAAATAAGGAAAACTCCACAAGTATGCAATTGCTTGACAAGCATAGTCCAATTCCATTTTTCCATGTTCAAGAGCAGTTTGGCAGTTAAGGATTCATTGCTTATTTTTATTTTTTGAGTTCCTAATTGGTGATATGAAGGGTCAACATATTTATATAACATTAGGTGCTCCGTAGCATTTTGTTGTAAGCAAAGATCCTAATGAATTCAGTTGTCAATGAATGCTTAACATATGTGAAATTAAACTCTGTGTTCTCAACCCAGCTGTGTAGAAAAAGATAAATGTGGAGCTAGTGACCACTTGTGGAAAGCGTTTTGTAGTGGCATTTAAGAATAGAAAAGGTTTCTCTACCTGGCTATTATTATGGCCAGGTTTGACTCATAACTGAGGGAGAGGAGGCAGAACTCCATTCTGTTCATAAACCTTACACTATTGCTTTTGTCTGATCCTTGCACCAAATCTTTTGAGGCCATTTTCTCTTGTCTTCCCTTGCCACTTACCCCCTTCTCCTTCATGATCTTCTAGGATTTAGTCAGGTTTATATTCCCGCTCACATCTGGGCTTGTAGACAGTAATATTACCTCCCAAAAATAGCCTTATCGAAACTTTAAAGAACAAGGATTATATTTTCATGTATGCTGATAAAGTAGTGCTGATACCAGTAACAGTCTAGAATGAATAGGAATTCAAGGTTTGTTCTTTCTTGCCCAAGCTGCCATGAAGTATTTTTCTACAAGGAAATGTCTTTTTCTTCCTTGTTGTTTAACAGCTTGTGCTTTCTACGTCTTCAGACAGTGCTATTAAGATTCTTGCCATGTCTGCTATTACTCAAGCACGTGTGTGCCCTTGACAAGCACTCGTTACAAACCAGTCATTATTAAAATTATTTGAGGAGTTTCTGTTTTTGTTTTATCCTTTAGCAGGTATAAGCTAATGAAGTAATTAAAAACTGATGTATAATTAGAGGAAGCCCTAAATCAGGGACTTGATTTCTGAAATCTGTGAGGAGTTAGCTTAAGACATCATTATTGTCGTGCTGAAAGGGAATTGAGTTTCCTTATAGCTTCCTTTAGCCTTCCTCCGTGAGACTTGAAAGTTCTTTGTATATTCCGAGACTGTGAATCATTAACAGTTGATTTTGATCTGGCTGGTCTGGTCCTTTTCTCTAGATTGATTCTAGTGTGGTTACAGAACAGGTATTGCAGTTGAGTTACATGCTGAATGTTGTTCCTGTCTTTTCAGTGGGAGAAGCACCCTTACTACAACCTAACAGTAAAAGTCCTCAGAGCAAGAAACATCAAGGGTACAGATCTGTGTAAGTATTTAGTAAAGGTATTATGAAAACTGAATGTTTGTTCGGTAAGCAGTTATTATTGTTACGAGATTTTCTTACCGAGGCAGTGTATTGCCTTTATGTATACACAAAGGTTTCTATTGTAAAGCATTGGTTATATTTTAAAGGCTTAATCTGAGGCCAAGCTACAGATTAACCCTGCTACTCTGCAGAATGAGATCAGGTGAGTCCTGGTAACATTTGTTTTCCCTGCTTCCTTACATGACGTGCTGTGGTTTATTCAGCACTCAGATTATGGGAAATTTCACCCTTGCTGCTGCTGAACAGTCTTCCTGCACCTGGAAGTAGCGATTTTCACTTAAATTCTAGCTTCCAAATGTTTTTTGCCATTTTATTATCATTTTCTTTCATGACTGTTTATTTTGTTTACATCACTGAAACTTTAAGGAAGTAGGTGGCTGTTCATTATATATATTCCCTTCCTTATGCACATCTGTGTTGAGTAAAACTCTCAGGGCTGTTTGGGGCATTTGGAGCTTTAAAAATCATTTGAGACTCAATTGCTTCAGATTTACAATAGTAAAGTAGTCTACTTGCCTTAAGTTTATTTGTGGCATCCACCATCAATATACTGGAATGCTATATGACTGTCCACGAAGTGGGAACACCCTTCTAAAATGTTGAGGGCTAGAATCATACTGTGTAGAGTTCTTTTTATGTTCTTTCTGTTCTTGCACTGTTAAAGAGGCTTTAACTGGAAGAAGGAAGAACTCTTAAGACAGAATCAGTTATTTACAGGGAATGGAAACAGAGAAGACGCATCTAGCCCAAAAAGATGAGAGTACAGCATTGGTGGTTATTGTCTACATTGACAATCTGTTTAGTCTGGAGAAGAAAAGGGTCAGGGGGATCTTATCATTACAAATATCTGAAAGAAAGGTGTTAAGAAGATGGAGCAAGACTTTTTTCAGTGGTTCCCAGTGACAGGACAAGAGATAATGGGCACAAAAAAGCACACGAAGTTCCACCTGAACATAAGGAGAAACTTTTTACTGAGAGTGACTGAGCACTGGCACAGGTTGCCCAGAGAGGCTTGGAAATCTCCATTCTTGGAGATATTCAGAACTTGACTGGAGATTGTCCTGAACAGCCTTCTTCTCTAGGTGACCCTACTTGAGCAGGGGATGGACAAGATGAACACCAGAGACCCCTCCCACCCTCAACCTTTCTGTGGTTCTGTGAAAGAACGCACTTATGTGAGCAAAGCTATACTAACAGTGGGGTCTGGTAGCAGTTGTGGATAGCTCAGAAAATGGAATAGCAGCAAAGGAGATGCCTTAGCTCCTTTTCTATTATATCTGTGTTGTTTCTTGATAGAGTACCACTACTGGATTCTTGGTGCAAAGCAAAACTTAAAAAAAA
>WBMW01001028.1:1631425-1652050 GCA_013396635.1 Penelope pileata | reverse complement strand
AAAAAAAAAAAAAAAAAGAGTTACACTTCTAGTGGTAAGTTCAGAGCAAGTTAATAGAAGGAATTTCTTAAGTCATGTTAAATTAATGAGCTTGCAACAGCAAGGAGATGATTTTGCTTTGTCCCTGGTATCAGCAGTCCTTTTCTGAAAAGAAATGAAGTATTTTATGGGTTTGGATGAACGAGGAAGAAAAATATCGACACTTAATGTTTAATTCGCTGCTGTTAAAGATGTTTGCTTCTAGGCATTTGCTCTACAAGTCCCATCTCAGTTTTGCATGTTTGTTGTGATGCAATGCAATCCACAAAGCGAGGAGCTCGTAGGAAAGGGCATGTTTGACTAAAGTAGTTTTGATATGTCTCTGAACTCTCTGTTCTAGTGTCGAAGGCGGATTGCTATGTGGAACTGAAACTGCCCACTGCATCTCCCCTAGTCTCCCGAACTCAGGTTGTTGACAACTCTGATAACCCAGAGTGGAATGAAACTTTCCAGTATCGAATCCATAGTGCTGTCAAGGTAAAGAATGTACTTGGTGGAGCTGGTTGAGCTGTCTGTATTTGTGTGCTGGCTTGCTTTTGATACTTCATTCAAAACCAAGGGATCTTTATTGCCCTCAAAAGCAGTGGTCGGTATAAGGTTATGTCATCTTCAGTGGTAGCAAAAGCGGCAATACACGTCTAGTGATAACAGCCATCTTTTGCAAATAGCAGCCAGAATTTAGCATGAATGTCCTTGTGATGCAACTCAAGAAAGGGAAGTTATGGCACCGTCTGAGAAAGTTGAAGGAAATTTATTGATAATGCAATTTACTGTGAAAATAGAAGCAACCCTCAAACATTGTAGCTATTGCCTTCTTGTAGCTCTGCTTACCTTACACTGTCTATTGTTTAAGACTCCAAGCGGCTAAGTGAAGATAATGGAAATTACGTTTCAAATCACTGTATCACTTAGTTCATTGATTCAAATCTAGGCATGAATTCCTATGATCAAGAAAAGCAAAACTGAAGTTCTTAATAGAGACAATACTTGTGCTATCTAAGCAGGACCTATTAGAGCACTGAACAAAATTTTCAGACTGTCAGCATTCTTTCTCAAAGTAGACTCGAATGGCAGAGGGAAAGAATATTTTAAAAGATTAGTTTTAGCATGGCATCATTGCTCAGAAAGTGCTTTGTCTAAACACTGTCAAATAGAAGGTTTGTGCTTAATTATTCCATGAGTCCAGCTAGGAGTAGTGAATTCCCTTCAGGGAAGGGAAAGGGCAGGGGTACTGATTAGTGTATAAATAGCCTATTGCTTACAGTTACTGAAGTTCATGGAAGTGCTTCTCTGTCTTCACCTGAGGCTATTTGTTTCTGTTTGATTTTAGAACATTCTAGAGTTGACCCTCTACGACAAGGATGTCCTAGTCAGTGATGAGCTCACTTCCATTGTCTTCGATGTAGGAGGCATGAAGCCGGGTCAGCCCCTGCTGCGCACTTTCAAGTTGAACCCAGAGGTTAGTCCACAGCTCTTCCCCGGTCAGCTCTGAATAGCTGCAGCTCATATTACAGAAATCAGGCAGTACATGCTTGTTTATCTGACTTGTAGAAGCCAGAAGGGGAAAATGCATCAGCAGATGATAGCAGCATATATGGTCTTATCATTAAGTGAAATGTTTCTAAAATAACTAGTGATTTTTTTTGTGCTCCACGGTCTTTGGGATGCCCAGCTAAACAGAGCTTGGGATGACTGCTGTCTTTCAGAAAATGTTGAAACCTTTCAAGGGGATTGGCTTTGTTTTCTTTTTAACAGGCAAAAGGGGCATAAACTGAGCTTAAAGGAATTTACAGTCAGCAGTCATTTTGTGGACTGCAGACTACCTTCCTTATTTGATCACCATCCGTTTGCAATTAAGTTTATTGCTTGAAAGGTTACCTCTGCATTTAATAAATCAAAAGGCTAAAAATAGCTTATTTTCACTGAGCTATGTACAGTTACATTTAATGTCTGCTTCATGAGGATGACATAGGGACAGAGCAGCTGATAGGCACCCGTGCACTTCTTTATGGCCTTGCAATAAGACAGCTTGTTTCACTTAAAGGCAGGTCACCAATTTGATCTCTTTTGAGGCTGCCTCAAACACATTGCTACAATAGGCCTGGTTTTCGGGTAAGCGAATGATGTGTTTTCTTGAGGAAAACTGGCTTCAGTGCTGTTGGTACAATGAGAAGCAGACTAGTATCCACTTAGCAGGAAGGTGTTGCTCAGTGTCACAGAATCATAGAATGGCTTGGGTTGGAAGGGACCTTAAAGACCTAGTTCCAACCCCCCCCGTCATCGGCAGGGCTGTCGCGTGCCCTCTAAATGATTTGTGATCACAGAGGAGTATTAGTAAGACCCTTCTTCCCAGTATATCCTATTTGCAGAAAGCTTAAAAAGTAATTGGGGAACAGGAAGCTGCAACTTCAGTGAAAGATAATTGCTTAAGTTGGCTTCTACTCAGTTACTTTGAAAGCTGTACTAGGTCAAACAATATTATATGCTGTGGCAGGGGAAAAGATGGCTGGGTCAAAGTCTATACATAACAAATTAAAGGCAGCAATGATCTAGGGTTGTAATCCACTGAAAAGATAAATGGGAGGAAACAGTCTTCCGTAGACACTGTTTTCAGAGATAGAATTGCAGTGGTACTTGAGCCAGATCAATGTTTTTTTATTAGTAGGGTAATGGATCTGAGAGCCAGCTCTGCCTTGTCAGACACATCTGTGTTTGATGTAAGAAGAGCCTGAGAGGAGAAATATGTTTAAAAGAGCAACAACAACAATCATAACAGGAGAAAAACTTCATCTCTTGGAAAAGCTTGTCTTAATCGTATTTGGGTTCTCAAAGGTCACTTAATGTCCAACTTCTGTTTTTAAAGGCTAATGAAGAGCTGGATGTAGAGCTCTACTTAGAGAAATGGTGAGTCTTACATGAGGAGCTAAATGAACTTGTGCTCTCGAGAGATGACGTCTGTTGCTTTTTCTGTGCAGCATCAGTCTTGCCCATATAAAGACATTACATTTCTCTCTGGTGCTTAAGTTGATTACCAGTGGCTGATTGCAAGTGTCCTTAAAGTACATCCACCAAAGTCTATGGGAACCAAAGAGGAAATAATTCAATTAAGAGTGGAAATCTTGCATTCGTAAAGTATGCATGTGTTTATATTGCAACGTTAACTGCATGACAGTCTATCTAATCTCAGCTTTTCTTTAGGTTATCAAAATAAAATGCTTGTAGTGGCAGGGCAATTTCTTCCTGCAGTAGTTTTTCCTATTGTTCTGTCATGGAAAATAGTGTCAATCTAGTTTGCATAGATCTCTTGCGCTGAGGACCCTGGTTTCCTACCTTTTATCCAGACAGTTAGTTTGTAAAGTAGGATGACAAACTAAAACCAAAACTCATTTGCATTAAATCTCTCCACAGCTCAGATGCTCCTACAGAGGTATTGACCAATGGAGTACTTGTGGTGAGTACATAGAAGTCAGTCCTATATATACTGTGATTTATACCTGAGGGTTGATGTTCAGTAGTACGAGGACAAGAATTGTTTAGAATTCAAATCCTACATTCAAATAGCTCATATTCTCTCCAGCACTTCCATCTGATTTTGAGTTTGCTAGATTTTCAGTTTTTGAAACTTTTAAAGCAGCTCATAGGAAGGTGTTTTTTTTTTTTCTCCCCCCCTCCAATAAGACTGTTTAAAAGGTGTAAACAGAAGTGTGTTTAGAAGGCTGGGGTGAGTCTTGTGAGTTGTCCTGAGTTTTCTAGCCTAGATACTGGTTAGGTGTATCCTCCTTATCTTAACGTCTACTATTTCTAGGATTTTCTTAGTGCCGTTGTTTAGTAGGTGATAAACCTTGAGATTTTTCTATTCTCTTGGGACGATCAGGCTGAAAAAAAAAATGCTGAATTATGCATTAAAAATACCTCTTTTTTCCCCAAAGGAAAGGGACTCAATTTTTTTATTAAGGAAAAAAAGGTGGAGAAATTTTTCTTACTGTTAAGATAGAGTTCTAACATTTTTCAGGAAGAAAACTGGTGGCTTACAATAGTGCAGTTCTGCACACCGTTTCACAGTAGAAAGCCCCTTGTGTTCATATTTCCCACAGCAAATCAGTACTATATTCAAGCTGTTGAGAAATTTCCTATCTTTGAGAGCAGTTACAACCAGTCAAATCTCTAATCAGTTGTTCTAGAAGGTAAGCTAATTATTGTTTGGTGTGATAGAAGGAAGTTTCACAAGAACGTGGATAATCCAGGACAGAAAGTCATGGTAGAATTTATGAAGTGGTTTCTAGGATCTGAACAGATTCTGAGTAGGTACTCATATGTGAATTTAAAAATAAAATAAAAAAAAAAAATGGGGGTGGGTGGGGAAGAAAGAGGAGAAAGAAAAATATGAACTTGTAAATATAAAGTACTGGCTGGAAAAAAAAAAAAAAAAAGAAAGAACAAAGTAAACAAACAATGAGCAAATAATCTCTTTCTGATTAAACAAAACTTGTTCTGCACTTGAAAGGTTAATATAGTCCCTAATGCTTTTTTGACATGTTGCATGTGTAAACCTAATCCCTACCATAGTAGGTGGATTAAGTTTCAACAAAAAAGTGAACTCAAACCTCATAACCAGAGCTGATTTCTTCTCTTCATAGGTTCATCCTTGTTTGTCACTGCAAGGCACCCTCAGCAAAGAGGAAAAAACAAAAGAGAAACAGCAAGGTATGGCTGCCTACAGCATTTAAAGAAGATCTGTTTTTCAGCATGTTTATCCCTTGGGAGAGGAGAGACGATACTGTGTATAGAATGCATTCTTATTTACTGACTACAAAATTGGCTTTTAAAGTTACTTTAATATTAAAAATAAAAGCAAAGTAATATTGGGCTGCTTCCACTGGGTGCTCTGTGAGAGACTCTGAGTCTTTGCTTGTGTTTGTGTAGTCTCAGCTACATTTAACAAAAGTATCTGATTTGCAACATTTAAGTAAGTGGATTCTGTAGTCTAAACTTCTTATTCTAATACACAGGTAACTGTGAAGTCAAGCTGTCTGTTCCAGGCGCTTATCAGAAGCAGTTGTGTATTCCTTGGAGACCAGACAATGAAGAGGAATATGAAACCTCCTTTGTCTTTCATGTGGACAAAGAAATACATCCAGAACTGCAAGTGGAGCTGGAGCAAACCGTTTCTCTCCTACAGGTAAGCAGCTATGCTAGCTGCTACAGAGTTTATGCACACTTGGGAATAAATCCACCCTGAAACCATTGTCTTTGGTCTCTGAAAAAGCCTTTAAACATAAATTGAAAGGCCTTAATTTGATCATAAGAAGGCCAGGGACCTTCAGATGTCAAGGGATGTCAGTTTTGATTATATTGTTCAGGTATGTGTGGATGTCAGAAGCATTAATGTTTTTTCTGAAGAGCTCAAACAGAATGTTGTTTTTTATTAGGATGGAATGAACCCTGATGTTGAAGAGCATACTACGGTTCTGGGACTGGGGACTGTACCAGTTAATTCCCTTCCTATTGGACAAAAAGTTGATAGAACTGTTTCTCTGGGAGAGGTAATTTCAATGTATTTTACATATTTTAACATTCTTAGGATATTCTCCTCCTCCTGTAAGCATTTGGAAAGTTAAGAAGCTGCACGTGATTCTTAGGAGTGATGTTTTCTGGTAGATTTAGAATGAAATAGCAAGCTCAGAGAAGCTCTTTTAAAAATGTTATGTTTGAGTCTTATAAAAAGTCAACAGAAATGACTAAACTAAAATATCAGAGGAGGAGAGAAGCAAGAGGCTTGTAGAAGAAATAAATGTACTCAGAGCAGAATGAAAATGTTTATCCACTGTTTCACAGGTGTAGTTTTGTGGATGAGAGCTGCTTTTGTTAGTATCTGGTGATGATACTGATGTAATAAATTCTAGTTAGTGGTGTGACCTACGAGTTGTTATCAATCGCAAGATTTGTTCTGTTTTCACAGGGAGAAAGTTTGGATATAAGTTTGAAAGCTGAAGAGAGGTGAGTGGGAACTTCAATGACCTCTAAAATAAGGAAAGGGTTTTATTTTCAGAGTAAAGAAGCTAAGTGACTATCCCTGCTGCTCTGGGAGGTGCCATTGTCTCAATGCATTTCAATACATAGATTAAAGAAAAAATCTTGGTTATTTTTCTTCTGGCATCTGTGATTATTCTCTTTGAAGGTACTTTCTGATAGATTGGTGTCAATCCTGCTAAAATTGGAACAAAATTTTCTGTTTTCCTAGAACTCAAACATATAAAGTATAGTTAGCTGATGTTTTAAATATTAAATCACTTTTATAGGTGCAGATAGTTCCTAGAATATGCATGCTGCTGTACTGACAAATAGGAAAGAATGGGTCAGCGTGTGAAGAGCTCGAATGGGGGAAGGGTGCCCTGTAAGACCAGAAACTTCTGTTTTAAAAGACTATCTGTTCACTTTTTCTTTCATGTCAATGCAGTGGTCTCAATTGTTCCTCATACAGTATTCCTTCAACCACTGAGAATTTTTTCGTCCTTTCTGTGAAATTCCCAAAGCTTAGCCTGAATGATCATTTGACACACATTTTATATTTCCAGAATGTATTTCCAGAGATTGCTTTTCCCTGGAAATTACAAATCTTTCAGAACTTTGTGGAGTTTTTTTTTTATTTCAGCACTTGGGATCTAGATGTGCGACTGGGTTTTGATCTCTGCAAAGAGGAGAGAGAGTTTGTGGACAAAAGGAAGAAAAAGGTTTCTGAAGCTCTGAAGAAGACTCTTAACTTAAAGCAGTACCCTCAAAAAGATGAGGTATTGAGCACAGTTGAAAGACTGATTAAAAAAAAATCTTTTGTACTTGGTTAATAGTTGGTTAAATATTGTAGAATTCTTTGCCTGTAACCAACAGAATATAATTAACATTTACCACAAGAGATCCCTGCAGCATTTCAGTTCTGAAGTCTCAGATCTTTTGTTTCTAAAATTCTGAAAGATGTGTGGTTTTTGAGAACAAAAATCTGAAATTTTGGAATGTATGTACTTGCTTTAGCTGGGATCCTGTATCTTGGGCTTTGAGTTCTGGATTATGATGGGATAGTCAATTTCAGAATGGTTTAGTTGATTCTTGGCACACAGGAGCAAATTGCTAATTTGGTGACAGTGCTATTTCTAGATAACTTGGTACCTTGCCCAGTGATCTTTATGTGCTCTTATGAGAAACATGGCCCTTTTTTTTCCTCTATTCTAATGTTTACTTGCATACCACAGAGTGTACACATGTGGTAATATACATAACAGATTCAGTAAGTCATTGTCCCTAGGATCACTGCTGTTTTTATAGTAAACAATGTATTTCAATTACACATTTGAGAAAGTGCTGATTGAAATCAAACCTGAAATTAATGTAGATAGATATTTTGTTTCTTATATGAGAATGAGACTTGCACAGGATTGGTTCTGTTCTACTGGTGATTTACTGGCAGTTGAAAAGTCTGTGATTGACTCCTGAGTTTGCTGGCTGCAGGTTCCAGTTGTAGCAGTATTGGGGTCTGGAGGAGGGATGAGAGCACTGACATCATTCTATGGCAGCCTAGCTGGGCTTCAGCAACTTGGCCTTCTGGATGCTGCAATGTATCTGAGTGGGATTTCTGGCTCTACTTGGTAAGTTGTGTGTAGTGTTGACTCCAGAAACTTAGTTGAGTATGTTAGTGTTTATACAAAAATAAGACCAGAACTGTATATTTGCCATCTGTAGACTTTGAAGTTAAATATTTCATCACATCTCACATAAGAGTTTTGTTGTTGATCCTAAAGACATCCTAAAGTCCATTATCATTTCTGACCCATGTGGCTATTGGTTAAACTCATAAATTTACTGCTTTTGTGAGCATGGCATTTGAATATTTGGACTTATTACGTGAACAAAGCTCCTCTACCTTCTCTCAGAAGGCTGACTTCAAAAAATTTCCCCATTTGCTTAATGTTGCCAAGATGATAGCCAAGGTGGTGCAGGTCTGGAAAAATGTCTGCAGACTGCTATGTTGCTACCTTCTAAAATGGCATACGCAAGGGAATGGGGGAATAGTGCTGGCTTCGGTAGTCTGGAGCAATGTGCTGAGATGTTAGACATCACTAGAATGTTTCACTAGTTCAGTTGTTGGAATGTGTAGTGAAATCATCCTTCCTATAAGCACACATTGTTTTCATGGAATTATTTCACCGAGGAGTTGTGCAACCTGACAATATAATCCTTCCTTCCAGAGCTTTGTGCATTAGCTCCTATTTATCTAGTATTCTTGCACTAACCTCATGACCTAGTCTTCAGATTCAAAGATTCCCTATAGATTGCCTTTAGATTCAAAGCCAGACTTTCCAACAAATTCAGTCATCTGCTGACCAAGCATACAAACTAATTTCTCATTTTACTGAGACGTGTTCTGACAAAGGTTGTGGCCTCCAGTGCTGTATGCAATAGCAGCCTTGCTGTCTGTTAGTCTCTCAGAGATTTTGTGGACTGGAGTTAACTCATATTTATGAATTAACATGTGAGTTTACACAAAATGTTTGTAACATCTATGCAAGGTAGATTAGCAATTAGGGTGAAACTGTCATGCAGATCTTGGGGTTTTTAGCACGTTTTAGCACAAAGATCCATTATTAGTGTCTCTTTATGATATTCTATCTTTTAACTAGACTTCTCAAGCCGAGGAGTAAGTATTACTTACAGGAGTAATAATGTCTAGCTAAAATTCACTGTTTAGATAAAGGCCATTTTTACCAATGACATTAACATGAGCATTTTCAGGTGTCTGTCAACATTGTACCAAGACCCTGACTGGTCACAGAAGGACCTTCAAGATGCAATCAGCAGAGCTCAGAGGACTGTATCCAGCAGCAAAAAAGGGGCGTTTTCTCCAGAGCGACTGAAATACTATTTCCAGGAGCTGAATGCAATGGAGAGTAGTGGACGGAAGGTTTCCTTCACAGACTTATGGGGCCTTATGGTGGAGTATTTCCTACAACAGAAGGTAAGAGTTAGTTTGGATGTGACCTCTACAGACCTGTATGCTGTGTCAGGAATTTAGATATTCTTCACCTTTGTAGGCTATTCTGGAATAGGCAGTATTGTGGAATAAACATAGGTAGTTTTTGATTTTTTCTGCCTCAGGTTTCCCATCGCTCTTCTTAGTAAAGAATTTTGTACCTTTATATATTAGTGCTATAGAAAAGTGGAGTGTGTGTTTGGAATAATTTAAATGAATAGCTTTTGTATTGGGTAGGTTAAGTCTTAAAGAATATTGGTGTTTGTTTTGCAAAACTGTGTTACTGTGTAGTATTTGTTATGCTAATTGAGATCAGAGGGGTGACTAGCTAGTTAATAACACCTGACATTCTAAATATTCAATTTCAGAAATATTCTGACAAAACCTAACCATGTGCAGGGATGGAGGGAGGAAAGGGGACTTTGAATTAGTAGCATTGTTAGATGATAAGGAACAGCTTCAAATTATTGAAGTACGAGGACAGAATTTATCGTACTGGTATGTTTCTCATTCCTTCCTTGTAACCAGGAAGATCCGTCAAAGCTGTCTGATCAGCAAGAAGCAGTGAAATGGGCCCAGAACCCTTATCCTATCTATGCAGCTGTCAATGTGAGACCCAATATGAGTAGTGGTGACTTTGCAGGTATGAACGCAGCAGCTTTATTTTGGCTTAAAATCTATAAAGTTCACTCACCGATGCAGTTCCAATTCTCTTTTGTTGAAACTCAGTACTCAGGTAATGAGTAGCTCACAACAGAAGAAGGGTTCTTGCTGGTTGTACGATTGAAGAACAAAATGAAGGCCAGTCCTATTCCTGGTTACTTGCAACTTTAAATATGAGGCAACAAGCAATTGTAGATATAGCAAGACAGGAACACAAACTCTTGTGTCCATCTGCATACCACTGTGGGTCTTTTTTTGCTGTTATTCTTTTGTTCTGGAGGGGGGTATGTGTATACATGAAGAAGAATTTTAAAGCAGAACTTGAAGAATGATTTTCATTTGTAAGTGTTTGTGGAAGGCTTTCAAGCATGAGGGGACATTTGAATAAGCAGACAACAAAGCCTAACAGTGGGTCAACAGAAATGTGAAATCAGTACTTTAACAGTTGCTGGTAAATAAGCAGTGTGAAGAAAGGCTGAGAAAAGTGAAGTAGCTTCCCATTGATGTGATGAAAATGGTTTAGCTTGAAATGTGGAGGATATTTCTGTAGTAACCAAGTCAAGATGGAGCAAAATGGCTTTTTTTTCTTTATTTCGAAAGGCAGAAAGAAAGGAGGTTGTATTGAGTCAATGAAAGCCTGGACAAGAGTTTATATTAATGATGTTTATCTAAAATGGGGGCTTCCTGAGAAGAGTGACAGGGAAGTCCATAGTGATAGTAAAAGAAGTGGAGGAAGACTGCCTTCTGTTCCACTTTTGTGAACAGTAATCACATAAGTGTTTTCACTGATGCTTACTCTAAGGTGACTAAATCATCATGGATCTGCTGGCTTTTTCTTAGAATGGTGTGAGTTTACTCCCTATGAAGTTGGGTTTCGCAAATACGGAGCTTTTATCCGAACAGAAGACTTTGACAGTGAGTTCTTCATGGGAAGGCTCATCCGGAAACATCCAGAGCCTAGGATTTGTTTTCTACAAGGTATGAACTTAGAGTGGTGAATAAAATGGAGAGATGGAAAGAAGCCTTGCTTTTAGGACTCATCGACTTAAACCTATGCATTTTTGTCCCTTCCTAAAGAATTTGAAGATGGCAAAAATGTCAAATCTTTTTTGAAAGGTTTAAGCACAGTTATATAGTATATAAATATATAGTTATATAGTATATAAATATAGTCATATATTCCTGAGTGTGTGAACAGACTGTATTAAAGACTAGCTCTTAGCTGTGTTTCAAATGCCCAGTGAATGTGACTGGGGTAATTCAGAGATCTAGGGCTTGTATTTCTACTATTACTGTTTGTCAGAGATTTTAACATTCAGCCCAGCTGTGTAGTGTCCTATTGCTTTTAGATATAGACATACTTGTTATGTGCTAAAGTTTTCTGCAGTAGCATGCTACTTCATTCCGTTAATATCTTTTCTATTCCTTTTGTCTGATTTTTTTTTTTTTTTTTAATGGTGATATCTGCTTGACAGAAAATCATTTGTCTTCTGTCAGCTTTATCTTCTGTGTTGGTAAAAGGCCTCTTAAGATCCCTTTATAGAGTACTTTTTAGAACCTGAACAGGAAGAAGCGTTTGGAGTATTAGTTTAGTGTTCAGTGTTAAACTGAGAGCAGATATGTTGCAGAACAGGATTTGTGTGTTAATTGGAGATCTTTTCCCTCAATTAAAATGAAATTCTTTTAGAAATAAATTACTGTAGATCAAAATCAAGGGCAGGGCAGAGAGAGAAGGTCAGGGAAGGTTATTGCTATCCTGACAGTGAATTGTCCTGTGCTTCAAAATATCTTTGTTTGACATGGCGTTGTTCCTTTCCAAGGTTGACCTCAGAAAAATACTTAAGATTTCTTGACAGTGCATACTCTCCTGTAAGTGTTGTGGTGCCAGGCATTAGTCTCTTCCTAAAACAAGTGCTTTGGTGTGCCTGAGTAACAAATCAATCATGATGTGCCCCTTATGAGCTCAGTGCACTGAGGAGATGAGGCAAAATCAGGTTAGTTGCTAGATATGCTGCTGTTAGTGAATGTGGTTCTCTAGGTCTCAGTTTTAGGTTGGCCTCTCTAACTTCCCATAGTTGTTTACATAGTCACAGGCATCCTTATGGGCTTTGCATTTAAGGACTCCATCCTGTTTGGAGCATCCTCCTTGAAGATGGCTGCAGGCAGGCAGTGACAATTACATATAGTAACGATGCTGTTTTATTGGAATCACGGTCAGGAATGTGAAGACTATAAATTATTTATATCATGTTTTTGCCAGAGTAAAAGGAGAGGAAAAAAAAAAGGAAGTAAAGCTTGTGTACCAGAAGTATTTTCTTTCTGTAACTTTGGAACACAATAGTAGTTACTTTGAAGCTGAAATGCTTCAGTTGGCTCAGAAGGTTTTTAGGCCCTGCAAGAGCTCTTAAAGCTTCTTTAAAACTGCTACTTCAGTCAGGCATTTCCATGTAGCTGAAATACAGAACTTCTTTTCCAGTTCAGTCTTGCTTGGAGTCTGCTCTGGATACCTTGCTGATCTTCTGTCTCTGTAGTTTTGCATAGGAAACAAGGGCTAAGTTTCTTATAGCTCCCTACATCTCTCTACTCAGTCCACTGTTGATCATGCCCATCAAAAACCTCTGCTTTGCCTTTCCATTCTCATTGCGTCTTTTCTCATAGAAGAGCTTCCCTCTTATAGGAGTTTCTGCATTTGATCATTGTGTAGGAATTTGTTATGATTCACTCAAAGGTTTACACTCCAAACATCACCTTAGAATAGCAGGGGTCAAATGGCATCCCTCTTCCTGACAGATGGCAGCTTTTGTTTTCATCAGAAAAAGACATTAAAGTATTCAAGTATTCTTTGTTTCTCCTGCAGGAATGTGGGGCAGTGCCTTTGCTGCAAGCTTGGATGATATCTGCTTGAAAGTGATTGGTATAGGACTGAGCTTTCTAGATCCTTTCAAAGATGTTATCAAAGTTATAGGTAAGAGCACTTTTTAAAGTTGTTGGATTTTTCTAAAGATTCTTGGTTTTGGAATGATCGTAAAAATAATGTGACTCAAAAATGTGCTGTGTGTTTTTTGAAGGCTAGCGTAAAGGATGGATTTGGACAGATTCCTTTTCTGCTGTCTATTGATCTATATACATAGAGAGTAATTATAGTTTTCTGTTTATCTTTTTTCTTTTCCTCTTTGCAGCCCCAGTTATTTTGCTGCTGTAACTGTTAATGCTTCTGTGTTGATGACTGTTGTCTTATGAGACAGAATTGGATATCACTTGCTAAAAAGAGTTTTTGTGTGGATTTGAAATGAAAATGGACAATAATTTGAGTAATTCCCTTTAAAATAGGGCAAGTAAATGTCCAGTTATAGGAAATGCAGCTGATTTAAATTTAATTACAATATTTTTTTAATTAGAGGACTAATTCAGCGTTAGGACAACTGGTTAAACTTTGTAGAAAAAATATCTGATTGAAATGATGGAACTGCACGAGTGTTTGCTATGTATTCTGTACCCTTTGTGGCTTCTGTAGATGACTGCCGAAGATTTCATTTCCGAGATCCAACACGACTGAAGACTCGCTTGGTTATACCCGGAGGACCCTTGTTGCAAATTTTCCAGGATTTCTTCAAGTCCCGGGTCACGTGTGGAGAGACCTTCAACTTCATGCAGGGATTGTATCTTCATAAAGATTATGTTAAAGTGAAGGAATTTGTGGTTTGGAGAGGTAAATGAACCTGTATGTGTCTGGGATATAAAGTAGTGTGTTAATGTTCTGTAACAGATGATGCTACAGAACGTGTAAGTAAGATTGACTTTGTTCTGCTGAAGTCAGGAAATTTACTCCTTCTTAAGTCCTAGCAGAAATTTGGTCCGCTGCATATAGTTCCCTCATATGAGGCAAGCTCACAGTCAGACTTTATAGGCAGGTGTCAGTGCATGTTGTAATGTCTTCTTTTCTTATAGCCCAAGCATAATCTTTGTTGCTTGTACTCAGAGATGTGTAATGAAACATTATGGTTACTTGTGTTACTCGGAGTGTCTTCCAGGCACTCATCTGGATGCGTTCCCCAACCAGCTGACCCCCATGGAAGAGAGCTTGTATTTAGTGGATGGTGGCTTTTCTATCAACTCTCCCTTTCCATTGGTACTTCAGCCAGAGAGGGACGTGGATGTTATTTTGTCATTCAATTTTTCCTGGGAAGCTCCGTTTGAGGTAAGAGACATAGCTGAACATTATTACGTGAGGATAAGAATGCAGAATCATATTCACAGTGACAGCAGATCAGTTCATGTTGAATGCAAATGTTACTGAAAGAGTGCATTAAAATAAATCCTCCCCCTTTAAAATGTTGTTGTACAATGCTTGTTACTGTCACTATCATGAGGAGATTGGAAATGACAACTGTAAGATTCAATTCAGGAGTCCAAGTCTATTGTGTTACATAAAATAAGAATATTTGCTTTGCTCGTAAGATCCTTGTTGCGCTAAGTGTACGCTTGTAGTGGAAAAGTGGCAATTTTTAGGTGCAGAGAAGTCAAGGTGTGTATATTTAGAGTAACATGACAAAGTTTCAGCTGCAAACTATTGATGTTTGGTAGCAGATTTTAGTTCTATTCTTCTTCTGTATCACCAGCCAGAGGAATTGTTTTGTCCAATCTGGAAGATGGATTTCTGTTACTTTTTTGTGAAAGTGTTATCTTCCTTTGAGGATTGTAGTTAGAAGATTACAGAGGTGGGGTTGGTGTTCTATCACAATGATTCTTGTTTTTTGACAATAGGTTTTAGAGCTGACTCAGCAATACTGTGAGGAACGGGAAATTCCTTTTCCAAAAATCAAATTGAGTGAGGAAGATGAAAAGAAGCCCAAAGAGTGCTACATGTTTGTGGATGATGATAATCCAAAGGCTCCTATTGTGCTCCATTTCCCATTGGTGAATGACACCTTCCAGAAATACAAAGCTCCAGGTAAGGAGCTTTGCCTTCAGCTTCCAAGCACTTTGAATCATGAAGGAGCTGAAATCCCTGAAGAAGAGTTTTCTTTCTTTAGGGAAAGAGTTGAGGTTCAACCGAGTTAACTGTGACATCCTCCTCACATAATCCAACTAAAATGAGCCTGTTACAGCTGTGTTTTTTTTTTTTTTTTTTTTTTTTCCTGCAGGAGTTAAACGTGAGTCAGAAGATGAGAAATCCTTTGGTGACTTTGTCATTGAGACAAATGATTCTCCTTACCGTACGCTAAATTTCACGTTTGAGCCATATGATTTCAGCCGGTTGGTGGAAGTGAATCGCTACAATGTTCTGAACAGCAGGGACACTCTCTTCAAAACGCTGAACTTGGCTCTGCAAAGGAGAAAGCTGAAGACTGTCATCAATACATCCAATACATGAGTAGCTTCCATAAAGGCAGGCTGCAGTGTTCAAGCCTGAAAGCTGATTGCTGGAGACTCTTCTTGGGAAGAGAGTAGCAATTATGACACTGAAACTTCACTCAAGGTATCGTACTCTTAGAAAAACCTAAGAGATAACAGTATGGCACTAATGTTGCTATGTCAAACAGAAAAGAGAGGTGTGTTTGTGTGGGGAAGGGTAGAGAGTTACCTAGCCCAGTATCTCATCTAAAAGTAGCAAATGACTAGGGAGGTCTATGCAGAGTGCAGGCATCTGGAGATAATCTTCAAAACTCCACTGATTTGTGGATGAAGGATCTCTTGTCAAAGTGGTATAAGGAAACACTGCTTTCTTTCATACCTTTCCTGCTTTTTGAACCTCCATGAAGTTTAACCATTTACATCATCTGGGATAGATTTCCACTGACGGTAACCATGCACTGAGAAAATGTGTCCTTTTGCTTTCAACTTGCTACTGACTGATGTCCCTGTATTTGATGAACTGAACATTTATTATTGGTTTGCAATTATTGCTATTCATGATTTTAAAGATCTCTGATATTTCCTTCTTACCTGTCTCAAGAATTACAATGGCATCTAGTGTCACAGAAATTCAACACACAGTAAGTTAGTTTGGTATCCTTTTGTATATTGAGGAAATAGTTCTATTTTTTTATGTGTAACGGTTGATGACATGTTGTGGGACTGTGTTAGTTTGATCATCATAAGCTGATGAAATTAAAAAAAAAAAAAAATGCTACAAGTCTCATCTTTGTCTTTCTGTATATGAGAAAAGAAGGCTCCTGGGAAGCATCTGAATTAGATTTTTTTCTTTACACTTTTACACTTGTTCTTGCAATTCAGGCAGACCTTTGTTCAAGGAATAATTTTGTATGTTTCCGTGTTGTAGAAACATCAATGTTCAAGGTATGAATGCCTTATAAATGTTAATAATGTCAGATGCTGCTGTGGTGGAATTGACCTCGCTTTGCAGAAAGCTCAGAGTAAAGACTGAATTATGCAGTTGGAAAACATTGAATATGAAAGTCTGGCAAAGAAGTTTGTTTACTTTTGTGGCTTTTGTATTGAACTGGGTGTACTGATTCTGTGTTTGAAAATGGGAGACAGGAATTGTTTCTTTTTCTGAAATAATGTAAAGGCTTATGAACAGATGGTTCTTGATTTCTGTTTTGGAATGTATTCCTCTTTTAATAAACGTTAATTTTGATAACATGCTTTTCACAACTTTTCTTGATATATTTTTTCCTTGTTCTAGTAAAAGGTAAGCAGAATGTCAACATAATACGATATTACACAGTTTCTTTTATTACTTCATTACAACTGATGGAATGGGAAAGTGAATTACCGAGTCCTTTTCAGGCTGGTGTTAAACAACACTAGAAGTCATCTCTTCATTATAAAGCTTCTTTTCAGAAAAATATTTGAGTCACACTTCCTTAAAAAGGTCTTTATTTTTAGATACACTCTGAACGGTGACTTCACCTGGGTGGTTAAACTTGGATGGTGTCTGGAAGGAAACATCCTTTATGTCCTTAGTACTTGCTTCCTTAATATGAAATAAGAGAAACATTAATGTAAGTTGGTGTTTTACTTTGTGATTGGTGCAGGAAATTTACCTGCTTTGTAGGATTTGAATATCTTTAATAAATGTTTTGTGATGTTTCATGTATTTTTCCACACAGGATTTTCAAGTATTCCTGTCTCAGCTGCCTTTCAGCCTTCTGCCATGCCTTTGAATTTGTAGTGAGGTTGGAGTTTCCTTTGTTTCTTCTGAGTTAGTTTTTCTTCTGATGTGAATCTGAATTTCATTACTTGCACTCTCTTGCTTTCGCGGTCCTTTCCTAATAGGAGGTGATTTGACACTGGGGGTATGAGTGTATAGATTGCAGCATATAGTTGGGAAGATGGAATGTTTTACTTGCAAAACTGGATCTACTCAAATTTTGCTAGGCACATACAAGGGAATCTTTTAAGGTTACAGCTTCTCAGTAAGTTCACAACACAAAAGCACAGCTATTGTAGCTAAAAAGATATGGTGCCCTAATAGTTCGTTTTAATTTGATAATGCGATGTGTTGTGATGTGTAAGTAGCCACCTCTTTTGAAAGTTTTTGAAGATGTTTTGGAACATTATGATAGAATTGTCCACAGTCGAGTCTGTGTACTCGCTGTGCTGCATGTATTCTTCAATCTTAAATATGCTGAGAACTTACTTCTACTGAGAAATTTAAAGTGACAAAATTGGAAATCTGAAGAACTGTTGGAAGATGTCAGTGAATTGAACTGGCTCATGCTTAGATCACAATCACCTCATTTTGTTGTCCCCACAATGGAATTTCTATACAAATTTCTTCAGAAGCAGTTAAAAATAATTTTGGCTTTGATTTGAACTAAGGTAATTGATTTAGTACTTGTAAGTAAGTCTCTTTGACCCAGTCTTTTGCGATCCATAGTGGTACTTCTGAGCTAACTTGCTGTCCAAAGGAATGTGAACATGCTTATCCCCATGCTGGTCCCTCCTTAGCCTGAAGATGAAATTAAAGCACTGCTGTGAGGAGGCAAAGTTCTTGTGGTCTAAGGAGCAGATTAGTGCACTGGAAAATGTCTGTTTACCTATTCTGATATTTATATAGATTATATCTAAAATCTTCTTTCACTTCTAACCTCACTCTCTTGATGAAATAATAGCAGAGCTCAACAAAGTTGCATAGAAGTATGAGTTTGCTCTTGTAAGCCATCAAAACACTCTTTATTGCATGAAGAAATATCAATAACTTTTCCTCCGAGACTGTAGTTTCAGGTTGGATTTCCTAAATGTAGCAACTGGGAGGAGAGGGGAATATCAGCAATGGATATCAAACTTCACTTCTGTGTATCCTTCCTTTTCCCAGCACCAATCTCCCAACTGAGGCCATCACCAGTGGTGTTTTGGTAACAAATTCTTTATTGGATTGTACAGTCTGTGCTATAGCACTTACAGATATCTACATGCTCTTTCATATCCAACACGTTCTTTAAATGCATTTAAGGGAGACAGTGCCCTTTTATGTGACACTGCAATGACTCTCCACTCACTGTGTTTATAGTAAAATATCATAAGGCAAGACCTTGAATGACAGGAACAGTAGCTTCATTATTTGGTTGCCATGGTGGGCTGCTGTATTAGAGGGCATGCCATGAAGTGATATCACTATGCTATTTCCTACAAATATCTGAGCAAACCCCTCTGAAATGAGCAGTGGCTGACAGAAGGATCTTTCAATTTCAGGGCAAAATGTGTCAGTTAGAATTGGGGTTAGTAATATAGGAAAGACCAAAGAAACATTCTGTTATTAACTGTAAGCTTTATAGATTAGTATAAGTACTCCTTGAGACAGCAGACTTACAAGGGCTGATCCGAAAGTAATGCCTCCTAATTTGTTATGTTGGCCCATGGTGTCAGAGGCAGATGTTGATGGTATGGCAGCAGAGGTTGAACCTTCTCAACAATATTCCATTACGTTTTGTTGCCATGTGACAGATGGCAGCAGAGGGGCAGTCTGACAAAGTGGCATCTGACGTGGAAGCACGTACGAAGCGAAGGTGTGGAATTGAATTTCTCCATGCAGAAAAAATTGCACCCATTGACATTCCTTGATGCTTGCTGAATGTTTCTGGAGACCAAACAGTGGATTTGGTGACGGCGCTGCATTTCAGCAGCAATGACAGCGACAGTGGGATAGCTGTGCTGGTGCAGATTTTTACAAGCTGACTCTTGTTCATCGCTGGTGAAAATGCATAGCTAATGGTAGTGACTATACTGAAAATTAGTATTATGTGGCTGAGAATTTGCTCTATCAAGCAGTGTTATTGTTCTCTTTGTATTGCTTGTAGTTTCCATGGAAACAAATAGGAGGCATTACTTTTGGAGTGTCCTACATGCAATGAAAGACAAACACTGGCATTCATGGTAGTGTACCCCATCTTCCCTGCTTTGGGTTCACAGGTGTGTAATCATGCCTATGATTTTGACTGTTTTCCTTTTATCAACAATTGTAGTTAATTAAGCTCAGTAGTGCTGTTGGTGTGTGGCTGTTTTTGCTTTGTTTTGGTGAACTGGCTGTTGGTTTGCTGACTGTGGCATTCAAGTCAGCTCAGGTCTACTAAGAGTTTTATAGCATCCAGTGAAGTAGAAATTGTGATGAGAATTCCAGAGAGACTATGATTAATGCCCATGTGGTTGCCTCATACAGTTTCATCCAAGGGTGTTGATGTAAATACCAGCGTGAGTTTGCCTTGAGGGTAAACACGCGGAGCTGCAAAGCCTGACTAACTAGGTGTGATAGCTTCCAGGAGAAGGAAAGCTGCTCAGAAAATCATGGATAAAAATTCAGATTCTTTTCTCTCTCTCTCTCTCTCTCTTTTTTTTTTTTTTCTTTTATAGATCTACAGTATCATTAAGTTTTCACATGCAACCTTCTGCTTTAAAACAAACAAAATCATAACCCCAATGGAAAAACAAAATCTGAATAAAAAGCTAATTATGGTCACTAACCCTGTCAAGCCTGATCGCCGCAAACATTGCTTTCTGCTGTGTGGCAAGTGGACTTTCAAGTAGGCTTCTGTAACACTGCTGTGAGGTTAACCAGTCTCTGGTAGATTCTGCACCTTCACAATATATTTCTTTCCATCTCCAGTGTTTAAGGGATCCCATTGCAAAGGGTAAGGGATCCCATTGCAAAGGGGCAAAATGTGTGTAAACCTAAACTCCATTGTGGTGACTGTGCTACGGTGATGTTATGCCATTGTCAGGGTTAATATATACCCATTTTAAGTGGCTGGTGTGGGGATTTTTCTCCTTTAGCATTCCACCATACAGACAGACACTGACATTGCTTAGCATTGGAGATCCCCTGCTGTTAAGGTTATTTCCCAACTCACCAGGGAATTTTGTTCCTGCCAGCAAATCAGGGAAGCTGAAAATTAGAGCTGGAAATGGGAAGCAGGGGAATAGCTTCAGAGTAGGTGAGAGTGTCTTTTAAAGTGCTTCTTGAATGCTTAGTCTGTAGAAGTTAGCACATGTTTTGTAATGAGGCATTCTAGAAAATGACATCTGGACAGCTGCACTCATTACTCTGTTGTGAAACAAACAAGCTTAAGCATGCTTTATCTTGAGTTTCACCTTCTCTTTACAGTGGATCCACTTCTGAAATCTCCACAGCTAAGTACATGATGCTTTAAGGAAAATATTACACCGCAGGTTCATTTAAAATATGTCAGTAGCATTAAAGCAGCGTGTCAAGAAGAAACAGCAATAAAAAATGAAGAAAACAGGTATTCTGCTGGAACTGTTGCCAAATGAAGTTAGGATCTCCCCTGACTACCTTTTAGGTCTGCCTCAAAGACAAGTTTTCTGAAAGGTTTTCTAAGTATTAGTTATTCACTGAAAATTTGAGATAATGTTTTGGTCCAGTAATTTTTTTATACTGTCAGAATTATACAATTTTAGTATCTGGTAGTGGTGGCTTCCCC
>WBMW01001028.1:1497196-1631347 GCA_013396635.1 Penelope pileata | reverse complement strand
TCCTTCTACCTTCTGAAAGCACTTTAACACGGTGAGGTAGTTTGTTAGCTCATTCTAAGGCGTTTCTATCTTTAACAACAGGTACCGTACCAGTGGTGCAATCATGGCAGCCTCTATGGGACTAGAGCTGTGATATGGTTCAATGGACAGAGCTCAGAGCTCAAGAAGTTAAACCAACTGAACGGTGTTGCTTGTATCAGTGGCTTTTCTGTTTCCACATGGTAAGCTGTTCAGATAGGAGTACAAGCGTGGAAAATGTAATCATTTGTCTTAATAATTACTTGTGTTCATAGCATCCTATAAATATGGTTGCATTATCAGCAACATCAGTGTCACCATTTGTACCAGTCACAGTACAGATGTAATGCCAGTACATGCTGAGATTTTTGTCCGTTGGAGTCCACAGTACGCTTGAGGAGATGGAAGTCAGCTCCGTGTGAGGAAAACAAAAGGAAATATGTATTTTGTCAAGTTAAAGGTACAGTGTTGAGGAACTGCGTATTTGGTATGAATGTTGGTAACAAAACGCTCAGAGATGAGAAACCTGCTGAAGGTAAGTGGAGTTACTAGGAAAAGCACTAGGGGAAGATGATCACAGGATGCTGGTGCTGCTGTTCACCCTGAAGGAGAAAAGGGAAGACCATTGTAACAGGATGAGTCTGAAAATTTGTCACATAGTAGAGAATTAAAGCTGATAGACTACAACTGAAAACACATTTCTAATGCTGCAAGTGATGAGGCAAAAGCACGTGGAAGTGCATCGAAATGTCATGACAGGATAAAAAAAAAAAAAAGTGCAAGGAAAGTTCTAACTTGCAGGCATGCTCTTGTTCGTATGAATGGAACAGAACTTCAGATGGTAGCAAGGTAAGTGAATACTTCCAATAATCATCAAATGCATTCGTATTTGCACCTGTAGATGCACATCTGCTCATAGGTATGTTCAGGTTCTCGTACACAATATTCCAAATTAGAACTCTTGCAGAATATTTACTGCTACTTGTAGTAAAACAAGAATTACTTCATAAGTAATGCTATTTTTACTCTCTGCAAGGTTTTCTTTTATACTTAGCTGCGATGAGTCTCTTCTTCAGTAGGAAGTCCAACCTGTATGTTCAGTGTCAGCACTTAACTGCATGTTAGAAATTGTTGATTACTAACTACATGTTAGCAATTTGAATGACAGATCTAATAGGAAACATGACACAAACTGCAGTCAAAAATAGTCAAAATGCATCTTGATCTGTTGCCGTAAATAGTTTAATGATTCTTAGGCTGTAGAGCAGTGTGAGTTTTCTCATTAAGAGGGTTTCCTGAAGAATGGTGCTTTCATTCATGCTTATAAGATTTTGAAAGTGGATTTTTTTTGGGGGGGATAATTAAGGGAGAGGAAAAAAGTCCTGGTTCTGTTGCTTAAAAAACAATGTTACTATGGAAATGCTTATGCATCCATACGTCCTAGAAACTTGTGCAATAATAAAGAGTTCATTAACAAAATGCTACGAATATCTTTTAAAAGTTGCATTCTTTAGAAATCCTGCAGTTTTTAAGGTGTTTTTCATGGTGCTGGGAAGATGGGAATGTGAGGGGAAATGAGTATTGGGATGTCAGTAGAAAACAACCTTTTTCCTTTAATACTATATTTCTGTAAATATCCTTGCACAGTGTAGAAAGTCAAAAATAGTTATAGTTCCTCCTCTACCCTGAGTGGCACAGAAGTATATACGCTTAATGCACTTTTTGATGTCAATAACTGTACGTTTGCCCTCTGTCTTTAACCTTAATATCTGAGTTTTGCCCCTTGCTTAATGTAATTAGCCTTGACTCAGAGATCAATGCAAAAGCCCCAGGCTGCGTTTTCCCAATATCCTGAGAGGCCTTATTATGTGGACCTTGTTTCATTTGGGATTAATTTCAAAGAAATTCCCAAGACATTGTAATATTTTTTAGATTCCTTTTTAAAGTGTGCGCTTATTCTCCTAAAGCATTTTTTTTTTTTTAAACCTGTGACTAATCTCAACCGAGTTTGATGTATCAAAGACAAATCCTTAGAAGTCCTGTGGGAATAGATAGCTGAGTAGGGGACTGAGATTTTTATTAGTGTCCCCCTTCTAGACAATGACTCCTGGGAAAACACTGTGGCATGCCTTCATGGTCTTCTGAAATACTGGTGAATCCATAGTTAAGATACCTTAACCAATTAATTTTGAGGTGGAACTGTAGGATTTATTTTATTTTCTGACCAATGATCGTGAAACTTCTCGGCTCATAATATAACAAAATCAATGTTATTTCTGAGGCCCCGTGTAAATACCTTTTGTTTCTGCTCCTTGCGTTGCGTTTTTCTCCCCGCAGTCAGCCCTTAGGTGGCACTCTTTCACAAGAGAGTCAGCACCTGTACCTGCACCTCATCTCTCTTGACACTACTGCCGAGATGCTGCTTTCTGTTTGGAGGGCTCACGGGTCGGCTTGTCCACAGCATGTGGTGCAGACACTCCTCCTGTGACAAATACTGCATTCTCCTTCAGTTATGTTAACCTTGACGTGTTTAGGGATCGAAGAGAGAAAGTTCTCGTCCCTGAACAACTTTTTTTTTTTTTAATCGATATGTCACACTGACTTAATTAATCAAATATTAAGCAAATTCTGGTTAAATTGGGGCTGAAGCGTGATAATCTGTTAACAGATTAAGAAAATGGGAACTTTTGAAATTGGATCTGCTCATCAGTCCATCATGCACTGCTCTACAAATTACATAGGGCGAAATGTCATGATCTGTTATGATCCCATAGGGGGTTATGAATACACCAAACACTAATTATTCCTTAGTGGAATCATGAGAAGAGCTCTGGCATTTTAGAAATTCTGAGGCTTTTGGTTTTTTTGCAAGGAGGTTTGCAGACTTAGTTCATGTAACTCTTCCTTAAGTCGTTCTTTTGTGGAACCTGTTCCACTGTGGTGAAAGTTAAATTGCTCTCATGAATCAAAGTCTCTATTTTTCTCTAAGGGATCCTTCCAGGGTGGGGTAAAGGACAGTGAAGGAGAAGAGGCCATCCATGATTTCTTGTATCTAGAGGGCTGAAATCTTGATCCCCTTGCATAATGAAGGTAGATATGGACCAACTCTGAGTACTATGCTGGTGGCTGTCTTCCCAGTTAAATCAAACATTTTACATGGGTGTTGATGTAGCGGGTCTGACTGGAACAGAGCTAGCACCATAGGGGCTGTTATGAGGGAAAGTTGTGTTTTGGGTATGTGACTAAAACAGCATTCATAACACATGAATGTTTTGGTTATTGATGAATAGTTCTTGCATGTGTTTTTTCTTATTTTGTCACTCTGCTCACCCTTAGTGACCAGGTTAGGGGGACACAAGAATTTGTGAGGGGATGCAGCTAGTACGGCTAGCCCAGACTGGTCAAAAGCATAATCCATGCCATATGATGTCGTGCTCAGCAATAAAATCTGAGCTAGAGGAAGAAGGCAGGGGGGTGTCTACCAAAGTAGCTGTTGCTCTGAGACTGACGAGGCATCAGTCTGCTTATAAGAAGTACTGATTGCTTTTGTGTTACTGCTTTCTTTTCTCCTTTCCTTCACTTAATACAGTTCTTCAATCTCTAGGTTTTCTCACTTTTGCTCTTCACGTCCACTCATCTATCTCACTGGATGGAAGAAGAAGAGTGTGTATGCCACTGTGTGGGTGCTTAGCAGCTGGCTGGAGTCAGCCCACAAGAATTCACTGTAGCTATGTCAATGTTTTGCTTTATTGCATCTATTTGTTAGTCAGAGGAGAGCAACAAATCTGTAGATCCTAGGCTCTAAGCTTAATTTTATCTGGGATTTATCTATAGCAGCCTAAATGTCCCAAGCCCTGATTCTCTCTGCTCAAAAAGCTATGACACTTCCTTTATATTCCTGGTGGAAGTCAAGTGCCAGGCCTGCCTGAGTATTGTTGCAGGCTTCATAGTCTTGCTGGCAGGGTCAGGTAACAGAAATTCTCAACCAGTCTTAGATCAATGTGTAAGTAAGTGTCCAAGTAAAATATTTGAACAGGTTGTTGTTAGGTAGGCTTTTAAAATACTTCTGCTGCTGCTATCTACTAGCTGCCCTCACCTACCCTGCTCTGTACAGATGGTTTCCAATGCGAGAAGAGGGAGGAAACCAAGCTCCTAGCTGTCAGTCACTAATGCAAAAGAGTGGTGTAGGATGATAACGGTAGGCAATAAAGAGAGTTGGGCATTTCCAAAAAACACTTCAGATCTTAGGCATCACCAAAGAATGATTCTTTTCATTCACTAGTGATGGTGACCCAGCAGCAATTATGCACTTTTACTTAGTACTTACCTCAGTCTTTCTATGGTTTTGAATCAAAAACCTGCAGCTGTAATCAAGTAATAAGAGTGTCACAAAAGAACATGCACTGAAGATGTCTTGGGACCTTTTCTTCTTTTGTTACAAAAGTACAATAGGTTGCGTCACTCTGAGGCTGTTAGTCCCTGTACCCAAGGACACCCTTGCCTAGTTGTGTAGCTTCCACTTTAGATCCCCAGTGTGAAATCACTCTGTCCTCTCTGTGTTAGAGATGAATGGATGCCGTCTGATCTCAGATGTGTGTCTGAGCTGAAGATCCTGGGTGCTGAGATGTAGCATTCCCCGAGTGCTGAGTGTGGTGACCTGAGAAGTGCTGTCTGAGGGAGATGCTCCTGACCACTTCAGTCCTCAGGAGCTGTCTCCTCAAAAAACTTCATACCATTGCTGAGCTTCATCTGCTTTTGCAAGGAAGAGCCATTTGGATGCTCTTCTTTCTCATGACTTGCAGTCCACAAATAGTGCAAAAAAAAAAAATATATATATAATAATAATAATAAATCCCCACCTGTAGCTGGGAACTCATCACGTTCTTTTTGCATAAATGATATTACACTCTGAGGTAGAAACTACTGTATGTTCAGTGCCTGAGTCTATGAAATAGAAGAATAACAATTATGGTTTATTTATACTTTGTCTAAGGCAGCTCTCCTCTATAGGACAGTTGGAATAGGACAGATTATTTCATTAGAAATGGTTGAAAGTAATTTATTTATTCTGTAAGTCTTGCTGCTTCAATGAGCAGTTTTCTATCTGATTTAAGAAATTTGAGAATTTAAAAATGAAATATTTCAACTGCAATTTTGTTACTGAATAATAGTAATTTTAACGATTTTTAAAAATGGTCAATGCTTATTTTAGTGATAGCACTGGGTACTTTTGTTACTATGCATTGAGTGCTATTAGAGCAATGTGAAACTATTGTGAAAAGGAAATCAGACTTGACAATTAAACACATTTTTCAATATTTTGAAATATTGAAAATATTTTTCAATATCTTGAAAAATGTCGTATGTTGTTGTTTGGGTTAAAGCTTGTATGTGTTGCTAACATAACCTAATTGAAAGCAGGATGTTCGCTAAAAAATACCTTTCAATAACAACAGTTACTCCTGGTTCTGTTTACCCAATAACATCCCTTACATAACAGAAAGAAGAGAGGAGATTAGTTCAGAACCATTTTTGTTTCTTAATTTGCCACTGCACATAAGTGCCAGCCTTCATTTGGTAGCTGTGATTTGTAGAGACTTTAGTGAAAAGCCTTGCAGTTGTGTGTCTGGCTGAGGTAGGTGGTCACAGCTGGAATGATGCTGTTGGGAAGTTCACATTGATTCACTTGTGCTGCTGAAGTGCAGGTAAGGATTTTAGGATTAGAGAAAATCACAGTAGATGAAAGTAGTTGCAATGCTCTCTTAAGTCTTCTCCAGTTTGTGAGGGTTAGAACTGCCCCAGCACATCCTTCTGGGTGTGCTTATTCAAACCTTACAGTGATGAAGAGATGTCTTATTTTGGGATTAGCCGAAGATAAATGTTTTACTTGTGTCCTCCTTTCCCCTAAATCACTACAGCAGTAAAATAAATGTTCATTTGGCAAAGAACAAGCACATAATTTGTGCTTTTGAAATCAGTGGGAGGTGGAGCTCTGAGTCAACTTATACAGCTCTGCTTCCCTGCCTCTGCTGGTTGGAGAACAGCGTGTTCCAGGAACGACCTGTCAGCTGGACCATCACACCTTGGCCTTTTATGAAGTAGAGGTACTAATGGGGTCCTCAGCCTATTCACCTTTGGTAAGAGAAAATCAGCAGTGGGGTGGGATGGTCTGTTTGGCTATCTTAGTTGAGGTGAATGGAAAGCAAGTGCTTGGTGAATTTTGGTCTTTGAATGTCAAATAGGTTTGTAGTGGGCAGGTTCATTAGTCAGAGCAGCTAGTGGATGTCATTGGTCAGATGGAGATGTATCCCATCGTGAGGAAAAGACCTCCTGCTATTGCCTTAGTGAATCTCAGTAGAAACTGAAAACTGAGAGTTTTTTCCTGGTAGGTTTCATCACTGACCCCCCTTGTTTCCTCATCTCCAGGATCGGTTCATCCGAGCAAACCCGCACAGGAAAATTGGGATCAGGAAGAGGAATCATAGAAGACCGTGCAGTGCTGAAGATGAGGTACTGATCAAAGGGCAGCATTTGGGTTGCAAGGGAAAGGCTGTAGGGCACAAACATCAGCTATGCCACTGGGAGCCTTCCATCACTATCTATTGTCTCTCCTTGAGCTTGGCTGTTATTATGTGAGGTGCTATGTTTTAACGGTTAGTGAAGAGAATATTTGTTTCTTCCATGACTGTGTTCTCTAGAATGGAGAACGTTTGCTATGACTTAGGGGCTGGGAAGGTGAAGAAGATGAGGAACTTGTGGTTTATATGCTGGGCAAGGAACTGGGAGAGCTGGATTTTAGTCTTGGTTTTCTTGTGATGTCACTGTATGATGTTAATCATACCTCATAGCACCTGCAGCTGTCTTCAGATAATGTTTCTTTGCTTTATGGAAATGGATCAGCAGATAAATGTATTATTCACTATCTGCTTCTGAAAATGATTCAGAATCCTTGTTTTTATGAATTTGAACTATTAAAAGATCTTGGAATGTACTTGAATGTGGTACATAAATTATTCTCTTCTGAGTAATGGCAGGTTTAAAAGATATTAAATGGAAAAAAGAATCATTATGTGTGTATATATATTTATTTTTATTATTTGAGTTTTCTGCATCTTCTCCCTTTCTGTATTCAACATGGAATTTTGAAGCTAGATGCTTGCTAGATCTGGGAGAGCAGTAAACTCGCTACCAGCTAGTACTATGGAATAATACTGGCTTTTGTGTTTGAATATTTTCTTAGTCCTTCATGAATAAATTTTCTCTAAAATTTGAGATATGTATGCTCTTAAAGCTAAGGATTAAAAATCAATCATCTGTATTTAGGATGAAAAGCTGAGCTTTCAGAAATTGTGATCACCTACTCCTGTCATTTTCTCCATCTCCACTTCAGAAACATTGCTGCCAAAAACTCTTGAGGTTGATTTTTTTGTTTCAAGTGACACTTTCTGAGAGAAAACTATTGCATTGAGAATTTTCCAGTGAGTTCTAAGTAGCATCTAGGATAGTGATGTTTTTTAGATGGTTAATCTGTTCCTGTCAAAAGACTGACATATCAAAATGAGAGGTGCACAAGAAGCTTCTAAGGAAACAATTTATTGGAAATCATGATGCTTTGAAGATTTAATTGCTCCTTTCAATTTAATTAATGGAGCTACTGCTTCTGTGAACGGCATTTTACTTCTGTTCTTCAGGATTTTCTTGTTTATCCTGTATCCAAGCATAGGGTTGTATGTAGCTATGATGAGGAGTGGGAGGGAGAAGACAAAAATGGATAGGGTCATGCAGCCTTCAAGCTGTTGCCCTGTACAGCCCTAAGCTATGGAATGTCAGTATGTTGTTGTACCTCAGTGCTTCTCCGTGGTGAATCAATGAGGTCAGCCTGGTGTTTTTTGTTGTGAATGTATTTGTATAATTTATTATCTGAAAGTCCTAAACAAGTCAGGGCATTCTAAATCACATATTTATGCTTTTTATTTTGCGTGTTCATATGCAGTTCTAACCTCTAATCTTGCTTCTTTGTGCTCAGTTACCTAATCTAACACACTTGCAATTTTACAGTGTTTCTCTACTTTCATCATATAAAGTCTATAATTCAGTTTGTATTTGCAGCCTTCCATTTTCTTAAATTGCTTAGCGGTTTTGACACTTACTCTTTCTTCAGGTCTGTTTTTCTTTCAGCTCCTAGTTTATCAGTTTATGCTGTGGTAATGTGGTTTCATTTCAATCAGTGTAGACCCTATCTGTGGATGATGAGCTGTCTTTGTCAGTGTCACAAAAAGCCAGAAAACCAACAGCCTCTTCTGCCTTACATAGTATCACATTTGCACTGAAACACCAGAGCTGCTTTGTAGCAAGGTGGACCTTCACGTGAAATGGAAGAAAGCTTCCACAGGCCTCTGATTTCAGCCTTCCTCCTGCTGGTGTGACTGGAAGAGCTCTGGAGTCCCATGCTGGGCTGTCCACTTCTAGAACCATTCTCTCCCTCTTTTATTTGTTTATGTATTTTTAAGAGTTAAGTAATTTGGTATGACCAAAGATGTTGTGGTGTTATGAATTATGCAGCCAGATTGACCAGTAGCAGTGATGTCTTCTCTGGGCCACTTTAAAAACGAATGGCTCTGTCCTGTTCAGTAGTACGTGAGCTGCAGTCCCTGCCTGAGGAAGGAGGGCATCCCATGGTCCCTAGGCCAACAGGTTGGAAAGTACAGTGCTGTAATCTTTTGGGCTGTCAAGGCCTGAAAGTTGAGGAGCAAACCCTATAGTTCGGAGGTAGCTGGATTATATAGGGACTATTATGCAATGTCTTTTTGTGAAAACTGTTTTATGTTATTTCTTACTACTCTGCATTAAAAATTAACCTTAAAAATGGAATCTTTAAAAAACAAGCAAACAAAACCCCCGAAACAAATAAACAAGAACACCCCCCACCCTCCCAAAACTTAACTTTATCCACAACCATTGAGTAAACAACTGGAATCTGACATGATATGGTGTCTAACTACAAGAAGCAATTTCTGAGCAGAAGTTCTCACAAATAATTACAGTGAAAACATATTCACTGCATTAATATATGAAATAGCATGTGATTACTGATGTTCTAGATGTCTTCCTCTTTGCTTTGCTGTGGGAGAGGTTATGTTAATTATATCTGAGTTCTTTGCTGATAACTGAGATATTTTTCTTCTTATTTTGCAGCCAGAAATACCTCATTTGTGTTGGCTTACCGTAAAAATTATAAGTATGAGAAATCTCCGCAAAGCAGACTTGTGTAAGTAGCACTGATGGCATGTTTATATGTTAGCACCAGAATCACTGCCAGTTACCTTACTGCTCTTGTACAGCTGTTTGGGTTACAATAGTGTCTCAGGCTTTTTGGCTGAGGATGCTATATCTGTTTTCATTATCATTTAGACTCAATCATTTTGAGAACAGTCAAAAATAGAAATGACCAAATTCTATTTCAGGAATGAAATAGGTCAAAAAGACCCCAGAACTGTATTTGTCATTTCTTGAGAAATGAAATTTCAGGAAGTGAAGTCAGATATTCATCTGATTGGAACTTGGCAAATGTTTGAAAAGGAAAAAAAAAATTTAGAAGAGCCAGCATACTTCATTGCTGTTGAAACTGAATATTTTGATGTTTGTTACTAGATAGTAGTTTAAAATAGACTTTTGTTTGAAATTGACATAAATTGACGTAAAATTAAATAGCTATCAACACAGTGTTTACTTTTGGGTCTAATTAAATATTTAGAGGTACTCAGAGGTTAGTTTTTTTTCACCTGGTTGGGCGAAACAGATTAAATAAAGAAGTACTGCTGTAATAGTTCCACATCTTTTTGTTAACACAGTGAGCCAAACTGATTGCTACGTGAAGCTGTGGCTGCCAACAGCTTCACACCAGGAAGCCCGGACAAGAACTATATCTAACTGCAGAAACCCTGTCTGGAACGAAACTTTCCGTTTCATGATTCAAAGCGAAGTAAAGGTAAGACTGAGACCTGTGTTAATGAGCTGAAACTTTCTAAAGGGGGCATCTTTCCCAGATGTCCCTGGCACCAGGTGCACACTGCAGGAGTATACAGTAGTATACATTTAGGGGTCGCATTGATGTTAAAGCCTTTGCTTTATAACAATCGTTATGTGTCTCCTACCTGTACATAAGCATGCAAATTTTGGTATGGATTTTCTGTTGCCCTGATTGCCCTGTCATCTTTCAAAGACTGGACACCATGAATTGAGTCAGAGGTCTAAAAAACTTTTTGAAGTCTTGGTAATATTTTCTTTTAAGTGACTCTGAAGGCATTTTTTTTTAAACCACTGAATTTTCAGAAGCTTAATGGACTGTACGAAATCAAACCTTACATCTGGCATACAGTCTTATAATAGAATTATGCTCGTCCTTTGCTTTGAAGGAGTGTATGCTGGGCCATCGCAGGAGTGTCTTCCCTTTGGGACATCTAGTCCAAGAACAGCGTGTTTACATCCTTCTCTGCCTCTCTCCTCAGAACATCCTGGAGCTGACAGTCTGTGATGAGGATACTTTCACACCAGATGATCAGCTTTTGACCGTTCACTTTGATGTAGCTAAAATCCAACCAGGAAAAAAGGTTCACCTGAATTTTGAGTTGAATCCAGAGGTGAGAAATAAAAGAATGAATGAAATTAGGTGGACAGATAAAATAATGTTCTTGGTCAGAATTTACTCCTAAGATAGTGCCTATATTAAATATTGCAGTTATTTAATTGAGTGTTTAATGATTGCATATTAAAACTATTTTAAAAGGACCTTATTAAAGCACAAAGTTAATTGTTAAAGGTTTAGTATAAGCCAGAAAGAGTCACCTCTGTTATGTTTAGAATTAGATGCAAAATTGCTTTTCTGTTCTAACTTTTTTGCAATTTGGAAAATGTTTCTGTCCTACATCAAAAAGGAAGGCAACCATTATAGAATGTCTTTTGAGAGGGGGGGAAAAAAGGTAAAAGACAACACTTTATTAAAAATTTCTCAGTAAATCTGCTTATGATCTTTCGTTACATGATCACCTGCTTCGTTTTGGGGACTTGAGGTTCATTCTAGCAGAGTGGATACAGCTTGATGAGTCAGAACCTCCTCAGTGTTCTTTACGTGTAGGTCAGTGTGTGGCCTAGGAGTTTTACTTGCTGCATGTATTTCAAAGAGTACAATTTGGTTACGTTACAGAGAGGCTAAAGACTCGTGCAATGTTTGGGGGGTGAAGTTGCGGAGAGGAGAGATGAAGAAATCACACTCACCTTTCAAGAGGACAAAATGTCTTATTTTGCAGAAAGTAATTGAGTACACATCTTTTCTGCTTGGTGGCTGTGTAGCAATGAGACCTCACAGCTTTTTCATACTTCTGACAAGGGCTCAGGATTCCCAGGAACTGTGCATACTCTCAATCTAAACCACTGTGTCAGGCTGTATGGAAAACACAGATGCCCGTTCATTATATTATCATAGGATAAGGTAATGTAGATGTGCATTGACTACTCTTCCAGAGTGCCAGTCCTTACTAAAGATTTCAATATACCAGCTTCAGTTTGCTAAAGCCTTCCTTACATAAGCCTGATGTGGCTGAGTTCATTTGAAGTGTGATTCAAGCTGTGAGCTTGCTCTGAGGTATGTGCAGTAGTGGCTTAACCCATTGGCTTAGTAAAATGGAATTTAGGGAGATAGGGCACAGTGAGCTTTTTCTCAGGAATGTTGTGGTCAAGCTGTCCTTATTTGAACCAAACTCCTACTTGCATGCCTGTGAGACATCAAAGACTGTGGTCTGTGTGTGGCTTTTTAGAGCACTTTGGATTATTTTTTTTTTTTTAAGATGACTTAGTAATGAAACATGCTGTGCAACCTTAATAGTAGGTAGTACTGTCACCTCTGCCCATAATGATTTCTTTCGTCTACCAAACTATCTCAAAAGGAAGGCTGAGAGCAGATGGATAACGTCAGAGTAAAAGGGCTGCTTCCTGCTTGTGCCTCTTGCTCACTGTGTAGTTTAACAAGTCTTCCCATCGCTTTGCTCTAGGTATTTCACCCACAAAAATGTGAATGAGATTTAACAGAAATACAGTTTGTGTGCATGTGTACAGCAGTGTAAGAAGGATGGGAACATAACACAGGCACAATTAGGCATATGTTATTCTGCTATTTTTGAACAAGGTTGGAACAGACCATCAACAAGCTTGGATTGTACAGACTGGTCACAATCCAACACTTGATGAAATCTGTCTTGCATTTGAGTAACAGGAGTGCTTCCTAAAATCCATCCCTCAGCCTTCTGTTGCACACTGTTGCAACCACCCTGTTTCTCACAGAATTGAAGCTTTGGGAGACAAGAGTAAGCACAAACTGCTACTGGGTTACATGCCACAGATCCAGCTCTAAGTCAACTGAAATTTCTAACTTACTGAAAAGAAGTTGTAAATAAAAGAAATGCTCACTTCTTGCTTTTACTGTAGAGCGGTTTTACTTTGGCAGCTGCGTTATCAGAGTTGGCGTGGTTTGCAGTCTTTTCACAAAGTTGAAATGTGCTGTGCAGCCAGAGAGGATGTTTGGTAGTTAATGTTGGCTCTTCTGAATATGAATGAGAAATTTTATCACATGAAACTTGACAGAAAGAGATTTATATCTTCCACTAATTGATATTTTCCTCCCTGAGGGTGAAATAGAAGATACCTGATATATGTTGTTTGGATGGTATTTCTTGGATTGGCTGTTCCCCGTACACACTGGTGACTGATCCAACAAATGGCCTCAGTCAAGGAATACTGTTATTCAGTCCCTCTCATATGTTAATGTGCTACTTCTCTCACTGTCTCCTGCTCTTATTCTCATTCCCCTATTACAACTTGATTTGCCTCTTGTGAACCCTTTCCCTCCTCTCCCTTCACAGCTTCAGTCTTTCCATCCTAGCTATTTTAATTTCTATGTTGGTCTTTTCCCCTACTTTTATTTTGAAGTTTAGTCATGCTCTGCAAATTCTTCTGTTTTAACCTAAATACACTCACCACCTGGGTCAATTCATTCTCAGATATGTTGTTCTACATCATTCACTTGTTATCTCTCCCTTTCCCTGCGTTGATTGTCTCATCCCACTAATAAATGAACAAGGCCATTACTCTTCTGCCCAGGAGGACAGCTAGTTTGCAAACAGTAGAGTGGTGGGGAAATGTGAAACAAAAGGGTAGCCAAAGAAAGCTCTGTCCATGTACTTTCTGAAAGTTGTGGGAATAGCAAATCCTGTGGGAGAGGGTTATACAAACTCACTACAGCTCTGTCAGACTGAAAAAGCTTACTTGTTCATTTTTCTTAAAAGAAAAATAAATCTTACTTTCAGAACGAGGAAGAACTAGAAGTGGAATTTCTATTGGATAACATGTGAGTAAAGTCTGAATGCTACACAACTTTTTATTGGAAGACTTGATGTTTCAGAGTGATAATGCACCATTTGGGAAGTGGCTCCGTGTACCTATGTTCTGACACTCCAATTTGTCCTCTTACCAGTGGCTCCCTTTCCCTCCTGAATCTGGTGAAATGCCTTCCTGAGTGACAGTCACGATTACTATTTATAGCTGAGGATGGGTATTTATTTTGTAACTCAAAAGAGGGATTTAGGAGAGATTATGCTGATCGGGGAGGTAAGAAAGACATAAAGTCACTAAGAGCTATGGGACTGTGACCTGGCAGCTGGTGACACTTGGCATCTAGAATAACTGTGCTCAGAGTCATTAAAAATTAAGCAAACTGTTTACATTTGAAAGATTTATCACATGCATGCCTGCTATTAAATAAACCTTTTTCTTTTCAGTTCAGGTGCACCTGAAAAAATAATTACTAATGGCGTGCTAGTGGTAAGCATTTTGTTATTTTGTATGCTTAAATAGAGCAGAACTGAGGATGCAGTTGGAAGACCCATGCCTCTTGGTATAGCTTGTATTGTCTTTCAAATAAGACACAGGTGTGATTGTGAAACTTTGAACTTGATCGTGCTTGTAGTGCAGTCTGTGTTGGGAGAGGCATGGATCACTGAACCAGTGAGGTGTTAACTGATGAAATGACAGTAAATGTAATGAGAAGTCAGCAAATCCAGTGTTGCTGCAGAGTTTCTTAATGGATGTCAGTCTTGGAGCTGGAGGATCTTCTCACACCATGTCCGAAGTACTCTGCAATGTCTTTGTGCTTCTGCCTCCTCCTATGCAGCACTCTTGGGAAGTTTCAGCTTCAACCCAGAGATCATTTGATCATTTCTTCTGCGGAGCTTGTAGGTATCCTGCTGCTCACTCTCTTGTAGACAAAAGTTAAAACGTGGTCTAGATGGAGTGAAAAATTCCTTATGTTAACTGTTGTGGGTTTAATGATATTTAAATGTCAGATTCTCAGCTATCCCAGCTCCATTCACCACAGAATTTCTTCCATGATTTATACGAACTAAAAATCAACTTTTGCTTGTTCACAGGACACCATGACCGAGTGTGGTGTCCCCACAGGACTCCCAGATCCTTAGTGAGGATCCTGAAATGTTTCTGTGACCAGTGATTTCATTGCTCATCTCTTCCAGTCTCGGGAAGTTTCCTGTGTGGAAGTGCAGGTGGATTACACAAAGATGAAGAGTCCTTACACAAGTGAGGTTATTGATTTGAATGGCTTGTCAGTGCTTCTTGTGCTATGGAAGATGCAGCTGAATGTAGAGCATACTTGATTAATTTTGGTTTCCTCTGTTTGTATGTGGGCTTGCTGGGGATTGCAGTGTTTCCTGAATTACCCGCTTGTTACTAGTGAGAGTCCTCTGTAGATTGCATGACTGTGTAGCTTAAGGGAAACTCTAGAGGTGGCTGAGAAACACTCAGAAACATACCTGTAATGTGCTGGTATGGAAATGCCTGTGATGAGGACAGAAAGAAGAATGGGGTGACAACCATCCAGGGTGAAAAGGCTGTGGTGGAAACTCAAGTGGTGTGAACGCTTCCAGAGGCATCCGCTGGTCTAACACGAGCTGTCTGTTGCGTGGCAGGGGGATGCTGCAATACTACACTGGCCTTTTGGTGCTTATTCAGTCTGGTCCTTGTCCACGCTGATTGGCTGTTGGGAGGGAATGTTGTAGTCCAAGTGAATGCTGACTGTAATAGGGTTGAAACTTTACTCAATTTGCATTTATTTATTTAAGTTGCACTTATTTATTTATGTATTTTTAGGGCTAAATGCAGTTAACATTTCTCTGTACTGTACTTCTTGTTCTAAGGGAGAGAGTTCACCTTCACAATGAAAGGATCCTATGAAGAAACCCGGGACATTTCCATGGATCCTTGCTGCAGCCGGAGGGGCAGTGATGCTACCACGTTCCACTACGTCAAGTACAGCCAACCCAAGCTGGATGTGATGTTGCCAAAGGAAGGATTTTACTGCGGTGTATGTTTTTGTTTATGGACAGTGGTAACACCTGAAGTAACTTTTGGGAGAAGCATGATGAACTAATCCTTTTCTGGTAGATTTGTACCTATACTTAGTGAATATTTTTCCCTTTAACATTTTTTTTCCTCTATTTTCATTCAGCGTGACTCAAATAGGAGGGAAATGGATGTAAATAGTCCACTAACTGTGCCTCTGAATTCTCTGGGCTTGGGAGAGAAAATGACAGTAGTGAGAGTGAGTAACCTTTGACAATATTTGGAATTATTTCAGCAAAGGGTAAGCTGTATCTATGTGATACTGGGTCCATTTTTAATTTTGTTATTGAAAAAGTACTTGCTGAGTATATGTATGCTGTGCTGCATACACTTGAAAGTACAACTGATATTCACAGAAAAAGTAACATTTATTCAAACATTTTCTAAAAGCAGGATCTAGTGATGTTTGTGTGCAGAAGGCCTGAGAAATAGACCAAAGATTTATAACTAGACTGTAAATCTGAATAATTTTTATTGCTGTAAAAACTCGCCTTTGCTAATAGTCAATTCCATTCAAAATGTATGCTGTTTTCACTCTTTCCTATCAGGGTGCATCTTATGAGGTGTCTGTGAAGGAAGAAGATGGGTAAATCTTATTTCTTTTGAATGATTACTTAGGCCTATCCTTTATGTTCTTTATGAAGGGAAGTTCTTTAGATGAAGGGAAGCTGCAGCTCAAACTACCTAATTAAATTAATTGATTAAAGTAGACTAAGGTACAGGGAAATGTTAACAAATTGTGCATGTTTTGAATTGCTTGGTAAAAGTTTAGGATAGAATAAATGGTGCCCAATCATGGGGTATAACCAGTTGCAAAATTTTTCCTAATGTTGTAACTTCCAAATGTTGATGCTTAAGAATGACTGTTTCATAACCTTTACAATTAATGAACATTTATAAGTAACGTATTTCTGACATATTTCTAGCATTATTATGCATTTACCAATCCTCTGCAGTGAAACAAGTGGACAGTGAATAATTAATTTCTGGGATGACTCATGGTGATTTTCAAAGGGCAACATTACCCCCTTCTGATGAGTTTGCTACATTGCAAGCAGACTGGATGATATATCAGTGTTTTTACTGAATTTTAATTGGAAATTACAGACGGGACAAAGTAACCTCTTTGGAAAAAATAAAACAAAAACCAACACACAGCCCCAAACCCCAAACAGTAGACCTGTGAAAAGAAATGTTATAGAATTAATGATGCATATGGTGTTCATAATTATGTATAGATATGAAGAGAAACATTTAAGAGATTTTCTAACTCATGTATTTACAACTCACATTATCAACAGAGAAGAGCTTAACACAGTGTTAGGTTCAGGTTTGAGTTAACGTGTGTTACGAAGTGTGTTACGTTTCAGCAACTGCTAGACCCACCCTATTCTTCAGGAAACACATACATAGGAAAAGAACATGAAGAGGCATCCAGATTTGAGGGCTCAGTTTGAAACAGCTTCAGTTCAGATACATTCCTTTCTCTTCATCAGCAGGGAATTTGATTCATTTCACTGTCTCATGATTGCATGAAAACTCCATAGTAAGGCAGAAATACGGAGCCTGTGGTGTCCTGCATTCATTTGCACGTGGCAATCATCATGTGCATGGAAATAGCCTTTCTTTAAACTGGTTTATTGTTGATGCTGATTTTTTGCTTGATGTCTCAAGCAATTGCTCTAGAAATGACCTAAATTTAACATGTTGTCTTTGTTCTGGTCATGTGCTCTAGTTGCAAGAACTTAGACTTGCGCTTGGGGTTTGATCTATGTGCAGAGGAAAAAGATTTCATCTGTAAAAGGAAGAAGATTGTTGCTGCTGCTCTAAAAAATGTTCTTCAGCTAGATGAAGACCTGCAGGAGGATGAGGTGTGTGAGACATCATCGTGGGAACTTGAAGTATTCTGTCCCCCTTTGGATGAAGTGGATGTGATATACTTGCATGCCAACTCCACATCTTTTAGACTGAAGTGTGTAAATCAGATTATCATGAGCACCTAAAACTGTACACAAAAATTTTTGGAGCAGAGGGTGAAAGAGGATGTCAGGAGGTCAGTTATAGCTCCTTTAGTATCTGCCAACCTCCACTCTCACTTAGGTCCCTGCCTGCCTGCAGAACACAGGAGTGGGGCCAGCTCAGTCTCCACGAGGGGCTGCAGTGGGAAAGAGGTGAAGGGCTACTGATGCTCTGGCCTACCTTTTGAATTTTAAGTGTTCCTCCCAAAAATTTGTTTAGCAGAGAAAATATGATTGCATACATTCTTGTACTGAGAATGCCAACAATGCCTGAGAGACATTGTTTGGTCACTCAGGGGCACCCAAAGGATGTATATTTTGAAATAAATATATAACTCTGTGAGTGAAATCTGGTTCCTTGGCCTAAGTCTCACTTCTCCTCAGCTTCGCACCTCTCCCTTTCTCTGCTGCTACACAAGGCTCAGAGAGGAAGACTGCAACTCTCCTTTACACGTTGCTGGTGCTGCAACACCTGTCTTGTGCTTTTCTCGGTCACCTCTTGCTTTCTCTTCTCAGGATCCTTGCAGTCATAGGCAGCTGCAGTGTTGCTGGTGATAGTAATGTGTTATGGAACTATGGAGCTTGGAACAAGAGACATGAAAGCACTCTCCTGTGACAAAGGACTATGTGCCTTATGTAGGGTCATTCCTCCACATTGAGCTCCCAGAACACCCATCCCTCTATGTTGTGTGCAGGACAACATTTGTCAACCAAGTCTTAAGTGCTCACAGACTTAAATACTGAGTAGAACAGGACTTTTCACTGCTCTGTTTTGTCCATTAAAGAATGACTCTGTGCCTTTGTGTGCTGAGCAGGTGCCAGTGGTGGCAATCGTGACGACAGGAGGGGGAGTGCGGTCCATGATCTCCATGTTTGGCAGTCTTCTAGCCCTACAAGAGTTAGGTGTTTTGGACTGTGTCTCATACATCAGTGGTTTGTCTGCCACAACATGGTAAGGAGAGCTGGGCTTGTGTTTGCTATTCACATTAGCAGAGTGATGACCAGAAACAAAATGCATGTGTGTAAAATATAAGCCTGTGAATTTTCAGACATCAGTGTTGAACCACAGTATTCTTTTTACCAGGACCATGGCGAAGTTGTATGAAGATGCAAATTGGTCACAGAAGGATCTCAGAGAGCCGATTGATGATATCCAGAAATACGTGACCAAGAGCAAGCTGCACTCTTTCTCTATGGATCATCTGAAGTACTATGAAAAGGAGTTGTGTGAAAGAAAGCAAGAGGGGCACAAGCTGTCTTTCACAGACTTATGGGGACTCTTCATTGACTCTGTGTTACATGATGAGGTATTATATATCTATCTTTTTTTCCAGAGGTTTTCTAACTTTTCATATCTAAAATTCTGGAACCAGTCATGCCTCAAGAGGCAAAGATCTCAAAACTTGTGAGGTCACTTTCTTTGGATTTCAAGAAGAAAAATAATACCATTAGCCTAAAATGCAAGCATCTGGGGAAAATGTCTGGCATGTAAAAAGTTGAGGTGGTCATGAAACTAACTGATTTTCATCCTTACATTTCAGATCAAATGACCATTCTAGTAACATACAGAGGATAAGTGGCTCTGACAGAGCAAAGTTCAGGAATAGCAATAAACAGCCATAACAGCAAAAAACAAAAAACCCAGTGTTCAAACAGCCCTTGGTTGACTTTTATCTTGAGCACCTCCAAGGTAGCTAAATAGCATTATCTTTCCTTAAATCAAACCATATGCTAGTGACTATAGAAACAAGTTTCCCAAGTTTCCCCTTCATCACCCATTTCAAAACAAAACTTCAGAAGCGTCAGTGGTAACACGTCGGCAAGACTTTTGAGAGCTCCAGACAGGTCAACATGAACACGTTCATGTGATCAAACAATTGAAGTTTATGGAGCAAAATCTACTGACATTTAGAAGATGTTTTATTGACAGTCTGTACTTAGAAAAAGTGTAAGTGCCTCATGTTTATTTTTTTCAATGACTTCTGTTCTTCATAAACAGGAAAATAGTCATAAACTCTCTGATCAGCAACTGGCAGTGAATCAGGGGCAGAATCCACTTCCCATTTACCTGTCTCTCAACGTCAGGGATAAATTTAGCACTCTGGATTTTAAAGGTAATGATTATTATGTACATTTTTATGGATCTAAGAAGCTTAATTTAAGTCTAGATAAACGCCAAAAGCTTTTACTGCAAGTCTAAGCTAATAAATCTTTTAAGTAATTCCTTTCTTTTTCTCATTTTCACATCGGGGTTCTGACTTGGATGAAAAACAAGCACCCTGGTAATAAGGTCGGAAGAGTTCTGTGCAAAGACACTGTCCTGTGAGGGATGGAGAGGCCTTTTGCTGGTAGCCTTGAAAGCCACCACTAATTTTTCTTTCTCCTTCCCACCTACTTCTCACAGTTGCTGGGTTTGCTGTCCAAGAGAGCTGTGAAGAGCAGGAGGAAGAGGGCAAGGAAGGGAGGAGAAGGGAAGAAGTGTGGGTGCGAGCAGGAGGTAACTCCTAGCAGCCAGAGATATGTGAGGGGGGAAGTGCTATGTGCCATGAACAGTGATGCTAATGACTGGCTATTTCCATGGCATTTTCTGGTCCAAATGAAGCATGAGGTCCTGAGACTGAAACTGAACTTGGTCATCTTCTTCCAGACACAATTTGCAGTCCTAATGTGTCCAGCCAAGATTTGGGTGGGTTTTGGTCAGTACAGCTAAACATTTGAGCTTCACAAGGCAGTGATTATTAGAGTCTAAGAATGAATGGTTGCTGGCTTGAAACAACTTCAAATGCCACATTTTGCATGGGGCCTTGGCAGTCAGTGGACTTCCATTCCCCTTTTTTTTTTTTTCCCCTAGTACAGAAATGGACTAGGACCCTAAACTGAATTGATTTTCAATGTGTCAATGGAGGAGATGAATGTAGCTTGTGTGTACCACAGTAACACACAACACATTGAAGGGTACCTGTTTATTTCAGAGTGTGGTGGTCTGAATCACAGAATCATGGGGGTTGGAAGAGACCTCTGGAGATCATCTAGTCCCAAGCCCCTGCTGAAGTAGGTTCCCTACAGTAGGTTGCACAGGAAAGCATCCAGGCAGGTCTTGAATATCTCCAGAGAAGGAGACTCCACAGCCCCTCTGGACAGTCGCCAATGTGCTGAAGCTACAGGCCTTATTCTTCCAACTTTCAATTCTCTGATAAGTATACCGTTTTGCTTATGTTTGTCTAGATTAGATAATTCCTTCTTGTTGCCTTATTTGCAGAATGGGTGGAGTTCACACCTTACGAAGTGGGTTTCCTGAAATATGGGGCCTTTGTTCATTCGGAGGATTTTGGTAGTGAGTTCTTCATGGGCCGCTTGATGAAGAAGATCCCAGAATCTCGAATCTGCTTCTTGGAAGGTGATTTACTGTCTCAAAGAAATGTTAACTTTGCAAACACATAGTTGGCTACAGAGAATAAGCATTTCATGCTTACTAGTCTGTAATTAGCAGCACTAGAATCAGATCATGTATCTGATGCAATTTAAACTTCAAGCAAACCAGACAAAAATGGCAAGAGAAGAGGCAAACTCCTAAGATGAATTCAGTTGACTTGCTGTTTTTCTTAGGTTAGAGCAAAATAGGGCATGTTGGAGCAAAACAGAACTGAACTTTTGAAGTATTTAAAATCACCATGACTTTTATAAGAAACACAAGTTTTGAAAATAGTCTAATAATCCAGACGTTACGCAGAATGGTATGACATTTGGTATTCATACTACAATTCATAATATTTCATAAGTAAAACAGTGCTCATTTAAACAACCACAAAGTTTGAATCCAAGTAGGTCTCCACAACTCTGCTGTAAACATTCAAAGTAATATTAATTGACTTTTTTTTCTATAAACTTTCAAGGCACATGGAGTAATATATTTTCCCAGAGTTTTATGGATGCTGTCTACCTCACAGGTCATTCAGATGACTTCTGGCACAGATGGACCCGAGGCACTGAACATGACATTGGTTAGTTATTTAGATCACTTTTTACTTGCATCTGCATCGTCTTCACACCTCTCTAAAATGTGAAGGTTGATGTTTTGAAGGGATTAGGTTTTGTGCCTTATTTCTTAGTGGTTGCCAAGCCTTTGTGAATGAAGGAAAAACAAAAGAGAAAAAATTGTGCTGGAAAACAGGAAAAAACATTGGTCTGCTCACTATTCAGCATCCCTAGAGAGTTCTGTTAGTCATGAGAGGGTTACCATGAGCCCTCTGGGGAGGGAGATTTATTTATTTATTTATTTTAATCAGAGTTGCATGTTGCTGAAATAATCCTGTTCTAACCATTCATTGTTGATGATTTTGAGCTTGTTCTGCTTTGGGGATTCACTGAGCTCAGAGTTAATTATTCTTTTCCATTGCCAGTTCTTAAGGGACTTAGACAAATCCTCGGTGTTAGACAATCAAAAATTCAGATTAATTCTTTGCTATTACTAGTATCACAGATGCTAGTGCAGACAGACTCTCTTCTCATTCTTTCTGCAGAGGAACACCCCGCTCTTCCCAAGAGGCCTTATGAGCAGACAACTTGCTTATCCATTCCTAAAGGCTGCCTTTCCAATACTCTTCGAGAGATGATGACAGGACGGCCAGTGGTTTCCAACTACCATAATTTCATCAAGGGCTTGCAGCTGCATAACAAGTATTTAGAGAATGAAAGCTTTTGCATGTGGAAAGGTAAGGGCACATGTTTTTAGATAAATTTTTGAAGGTGGTTTGAGTGCTAATACCTGGTGAGGTCAAATATTTGATTAGGTTTACCATAAAGGCAGATTCTGATGGAATACTGTTATAACTTGTTAAGTAACTGCACAGACTCAGAAGCTCTTGGTGGAATTGGTTTGCTGAGCCTCAGGTTATTTACCTCTCGTCTCATTTCTGCCTTTGAGAATGCACAGCAAGGCTTGATTCAATTCTGTTCTTCCCAGGAAAAAATCATTGGTAACTACTGCTGAAGCTGAACTAAGTAGCCACACATGTACACCTGTTGAAAAAAGCAGTCTAACATATAATTTTGAGTGAAGCTGAGTGTCAAAACTGCTCCCTCTTATTGACCTCAGGAGATTTCCATAAAGCTAAAATACTCATAAAGCTAAAATGATGTCAAAGCCTAATATAAGTGTGGTCTTTGTCCTTTCCTTGATATGCTGATTTGGAAAGAAATGGGCTCGCTCCTCCTGTAATTAGTTGCTAGTATAAGTTTTTGACTTTCAGACACAGTGCTTGATTCTTCTCCCAACCAACTGAATGCAATGGGTGACTACCTCAAGCTGGTAGATACAGCTTTCTTCATCAATACCAGCTGCCCGCCCATTTTGAGGCCAGAGAGGAAAGTGGATGTCATTTTGCATTTGAATTACAGCGGGGGATCACAGACACTGGTGATGTTTTGAAACAGTGATTCTTTATCTGTATGACTTCAGCAGCTAAATTTATTACATCTCCCTTTTTTTTCAGAAAGTTGTCTGGTTTTGATCAATTTAAATGATCATATCAGTGATACTACTCAACACTATGACCAAAATGATGCTACCAATTTTGGGGTTATTTTCAGAAGGTTTCTGGGGCACACAGAGACAAGTGGAAGATGACCTATTCTGTTTTTCTGTGCATCTTTGTCACTGTGATACTAGGCTCCTCAAGACTTAGTTAAATAATTTTTAAAATGCAATTGATTAATGCTTGATTTTGCTATTTGTGAATGAAAATTAGGATTTTCCTTTTTGTTTGACTTTATTCTTGTACAAGATTGTCAGGCTTATGCTTTGCTGCTTGAAGAAACATTGTGGGTTATATGATAGAAGTTAATACAATCTATTTGTATCAGAGCATGAAGACATTGTTAAATGCACTGAATGCAAACTTGCAAGAACCTGTGATCTCTAAGACACCCTATGTAAGCAAAGTTTCCTAATCTGAATCAGCTACCGTGCCCACTGAATCACAAAAAATAAAAAAGTCTTGAATTTCATATCAGTTTCAGAGAACAGTAATCTTGCTTTAAAAGTGTACAGTGCTAGGAAATCAACCAAATTTATATCACCCAGGATACATTAAACTCAGGGCAGCATGTATGTTTCAGTGCATAATTACCCTTACTTGTAAGCATATTAATCAATCACAGATTTACTAACACAAAAACTCAAGTTATGGGCTTTAGTAATTTTATTTCAACCTCCCTGTGTTGCAACTTCCCTCTTTGTCGATCCAGCCACTGGAACTATTCTCAGAGTACTGTTTGGAGCAAGGGATCCCATTTCCCTGCACAGAGCTGAGCCAGGAGGATCGGGAACACCTGAAGGAGTGCTATGTGTTTGAGGACAGTTTAGAGGCACCAATCTTGGTCTATTTTCCTCTTGTGTGTGATACTTTCCAAACATATAAAGCACCAAGTAAGTTCACAGCATTAATCAGTATTTGGTCTTGGTCTTGGGCAGGATGTGACATGATTCCTTTTTTAATATTATTTTATTTCTTTACCAAAATCAGCCATTGAAATTAATTGCTTTCCTAAAACAAGACTGGAATCTCCCCAGCTGGCTCAGTCATCATATCTACAGTTCTGTTGATGGATCTAGGTTTGGTCAAGTAATCAGGGACTGAACAGAAGAACTTCAAAATAAGAAGCATTAAGAACTGTAGTTTGAGGCAAAACTTATTATTTGCTATCTGGGACTGTCTGCTTTCCTATGATAGTCCAAGGACAGGAGACAGCTAATAAAGTTATATCCACTGGTAGCTGATTCTATCACTTAATATGATGTAAAGAAATACTTTTTACGGTTTATGCCAATTAACATAAGAATCCTCTCGCTATTTGGTTTACATGAAAAAAATTGGGAACTGAAAGTGTGGAAAACATGACAAAGCAAAGGATTTGCTATAGTAACAAGCTGGTTTTATATCTATCATTTCTGAAAAGCTGCCAGGTTATTTTTTTTTGTTCAGCAGTAGAATAAATGGCGATTTACTTGTTTCACTACAAAAATCACTTGTCAAATTAACTTTCAGTTTACTGATACTTTTTTATGCATCAACTCTAATTTTATTGTTTCCAACTTTCCTCAAAACAATGGACAAAAATTAATGTACTGCCTTACTGGAGAAACCTCATTTAGCTCCTCATCCTCTTTTATCTGTTTAGAATACTGTGTATTTCAGCCACCTGAGAGGGAGAATTCCCCACTGGGGGCATTCTGATGTTGTTTTCTATCACTTGGTAGATAAGGAGCTGTCATCTCTGTGTACCCAATAGAAAAGCTAAAAAGACAAAATTCCAAATCTACAAATGTGAAATATTCTCATGGAAAACTGTAATTTTAAGAGGAAAGTATTTTGCATGACAAGGTTGTTTTGCCTGTCAATTCTGGATCAGCTGCAATTGAGGCCAATCAGCAAAGCGCTGGATTTTATTACTGCAGCAGAGGCAGTATTATGGCAATTAAATCTTCAACCATTTTCCTGAGAGAATTTTGTTTCCTGGGGCTGTCACTGTGTTTTGCATTGCTTGCAAATCTTCCACTGCAGTAGCCTTGCTGTGTTGAACTTTGCTATGTGTTCACTGCAGATGTGGTGCGCAGTCCTGTGGAGATGGAGCGGGGAAGAGTAGATGTGTCCAACTGTTTTGGTCCCTATTGCACTGGTCAGCTTACGTACACTGAAGAGAATTTCAGCAAGCTGTTGAACCTATGCAACTACAACATCCTGAATAACAAAAAATTAATTCTTCGGGCTTTGCAAGCTGCAGTGGAACGAAAGAAGCGATTTAAAAATTGTTCACCACCTCAGCCATCTGAACTCTCTTGAAGTACATTCGGACAATTCCCATCAAGAGATGTACAAACGTTTTGATAATGGACTAATAAATATCCAGACAGCATTAATCTATACAAAATGAACCTCCATGTTAGCTTGTTAAAAAAGAAAATCATGTGTTTTATTCAGTACTGTATGTTAGGATTAATCCACTGGTCATAGGCAAACCGTGATTAGTTTTTAAAACTGTCTCTGCTGTTCCAGTGAATGGGAAGGCACTTGGAGCTTAAGGGCTCTGTTTCAACCTTGCAACAGTCTGCTCCAAATTTAGAGGCAGATCTAAATTTGTATATATGGTCTTTGTGGTCTTTGATCCAGAGACCAAAGCAAAGCTTTCCCTTGCTCACACACCTCTGCTTGTGACAGAAATAAATCAGATACAAAAAGATGCTTGTATGTGGAAAAGAAGAGCTGATAATGGTAGAATGGAACTGCACATTATGTCGTCTATTTTCTCAGTACCCATCTTTTAGGCATAAGTAACCTTAAGTGAATTTCTTTCTGGCTGTCATTGCATTGAGTCTAAAGTTGTAAACAACTTAGTTATACAACTTGTATGTTGATAACTCCAGAGTTATCAACATACAATAAATTGCCTGATTATTTATTTATTTTTTTGCCAACTCTGATAAAAATCATCTGTCTGCATCCATTTTGTTGAGCTTTTTTTCCCCGGAACTGTTTTCTACTGTGTGGATTTTGAAGCTCAGGATATAGCAGTTATGGTTTTGAATTCTTACTGGGCTTGGAAAAACAGTTCAACAACCTATTCTTTGGCCATAATTGCATCTTCATTTATTAACCTTCTCTGAGGTCACAGACATGCATGACGGTGATAAAACTTTTGATACCAACTCCACTGATTTCTGCAACATTGTGGTGGTGAGTGTGTAGCTGCTGCCACAGTTTCATTCCCACAGATCTAAGACACAGGGAAGTGTGCGCTAGACTTTCATTTGTGTTTTGGATATAGGCCTATTTAAGAAAAAACACAGGTCATTCTAAGATCTTATTTTCTCTTGTGTATAGCAATATGCATACAGTGTAATAGCTACCCTTCAAATATTAAAAAAAAAAAATCATGCATCAGCTTATTAAAAAATAGTCTTACGGATGCGAACATTGAAGTATGTAGTTTTATTGAGTTCTACAAACTCAGCTCATGTAGTGATTTTACATCGGAAAAAGTGCTTTTTGTTTTTGATACCAAGGAACCAAATATTGAGGGGATAAAAGCAACCATGAGCTTTGCAAATGGCCTTCGAGGAAGGAAAAAAAAAAAACTGCTGCTTCAACAGAACACCGGAAGACAATAAATAAATAAATAAAAAGGCAGGAAATTCTGCTTTTGAAAGCCAAAATGACTGGGACGATAATGAGAGGTTTACAAGTACAAATTACTGGTACTTGCAAATACCAAAGTATTTATTCAGCGCAGGGAGTGCAGCGCTTTGCCAACTCTACATTCCATATCTAAAATTTTATCAGTTTTTTTCTGTTCCCCTTCTCAGTCATCCCATTTGTTACACTGATGTGACTTTTAAAAAAAGAAGGAAGTGCATCCATCTGTATGCCAGCAGTGCAGTGTGCTGGCAGTGTGCTGACACTGCTCTGGGAACATGGCACCTACTATCTCCATCTCACGTGCCATGGTTGGAAGGTAATGGTCTCTGTCATCTGGTCTTAGAAGACTACTTTTATTAAGCAGGAGATAACATCATGCTTTGTTAATTCTAAGCAAGTCCTACTTTCTACGCATCAGTTCACATTCATTAGCAGTTATCTCCTTTCAAGTTTTGCAGCTATATGAGTGAAACCAGAACTCTCCCTTCGTAAAGGAAAGTATTGGCAGCAACCACGTTGACTCCTTTGCGTGACTCTAGGATGGTTGTGTACAAGGACTCTTTTATTTTTCTCAGTTGTTAAAATCTTTCATTTTCAACTCCATGATCTTAACCAGAAAGTCAGTTTTTCATCTTTTCTGGACTTTGACTGGGATAATTTCATGTTCTGTCTCACCAGCAAGATGGCCACAGTTTTCTGTAAGCAAAGAAGACAGGGAAGATGTCTCTAACAGTTCAATTGTGTTCATAAGTTTACTTTTAAATAATAACGAATGATATGGGATTTTTAAAAAATCTTTTTTTTTTTTGGCTATCTATCTATAAAGTACTTTAAACATTTTCAAGAAGCCTTTTTTTTTACCCTTCCAGGAAAACGTAACAGAAGCAGTGCTTTTTGTTGGTTGCTGGTGATTGCAACACTTGGCACTGGGCCTGGAGCTTTATCACACCGCCAAGGTGCGGTGGTGATGTGTTGATGTGTGTATTTGGCGGTAGATCCAGAAAATTAGGTTGGCTTAGAATGAGCTGTGGAAAGGGAGTCCATATTAATAATCTGGGCCTGCTAAGCAAGCCCCCTGAAAATCTTACACTGTCCAAATTTTTTAGCTTAGAAACTTGGTGTTTTGACTTGAGGGAATGTCAGACAAATTTGTGTAGGAACCTGGTTCCAAGAATCCAACATCACACATGAAGTTAACGTTTTCCCAGGGCTCACCAAATTCAGCGGTCTTTCTGTAGTGTCTCATGATTTCTCCACAATGGGCTCATTTGACTTCTTTTCCGGGGTAGAAAACGTCTCTGTTTCTGTCCTGTTGAAACTGGTTCATACTGTTGTTTGTCTCACAGCAATACCTGAGTCCTGCCTGTGATGTTATGGTGAAAGGCAGTGGAAAAGTATGGGGGAAGCGATGTTTGTTTAAATATAAGTTAAAAACAACAAAGCAAAGAACAAATTCAGTATCACCAGTGTGGATATACATACATATTTTTTAATGGGAATTGAGGCCTAGTGGTATACTGGCTGGATTTTTGAAGTGATTCAGCATTGGTGTAATTGTTCTAATCTGGGTCCAGACGGGTCAACAACAATTTCTTTTTTTGGAAACACTTGTCTGTGACCTGTCACACAAGCTCTGCTAAGTGTGATGGCGCTCTCCTGGAAGCAATTAGCTGTGAATATTTATAGTCTCTGCTGGGACTCGGACATTTCTCAGGCTGACTGTAGATGGAGTTAACCCCTTAATTAGCTGGTGACATCAACTGACTGTGATATTTTGAGAATTGGTTCAGGCACTCAGATTGGCTCTAGATTTCCCTGTAAAGGTCCTAGGCTATGTGTCTTGCCACACTTATGCTGAAGGAATTACTGACTAATTAGCTGACACAGAGTGGTGCCTCACATCTGTTGTCTGACAGGGTTAGGGAAGAAAAAACATTGCTTGAATGGTTTCTGAAGTGTTGAATGAACTTTGAAAGGTCTCACATCCTCAGACTGTTTCTGCAGAGAGAAAGAAATGCTGCTGGGTGCTCAGATCTACGGAGCATAGGGAGAGTTAGAGATAATGGTCATGATCGGCTGCTTTTGAGACAGGGCTCAGATTTGAACTTCTTTTGCAAAGAGCTGAACCCAGTATTGCATACACCAGGAATGGCTGGGCCAATGCTTTACTAATAATTTTTGCGTGGCAAAGACAACCAGTTACTTCCTGTGAGCGAGTAGGAGGAGTGAGATCTTTATCTCTTCAAAGCATGTCAAGGGCATGTGAAATGATTTTTAATCAAGTTTCTCAATAGTTTTTGGAAGGTAGATGTTCTTCTTTTATATGTGTCATAATCAGAATAGTGCCTTAGTAAAAATATAATCCCCCCCACCCCTGTCAGCTGATGTAATTACTCTCTGCAATGGCTGTGATTTTGCACCTTTAGTTCTCAGGAATTTGAATTGAAGATTGAAGGTCTCTCCTGCTTACAAGTGGGCGATGTACAAATTTCCAGACTTTCTTTTCTAGCCTCTGCACTTATCACCTTTAGATCATTTGAAACAATTGGTTCAGCATGTTGTTGGATGCAATTTGGTTCAGCATGTTGCTTGGTTTCAAAGAAAGAAAAATGTCAGTAATGAAAGATCTTAACACTTTGTCTTTGGAAAAGCAAAACTTTTCAAAATTTGCATGACTTCTAATGTAAAATAACTTGTTTAAAAATTTTTATAAATGTGTTTTAAATAAAAGAAAAAAGTAGTTTCAGTTGAACAAATTAACTTTTTTACTGATATTTCTAAGCTGATTTGTTTTTCTCAAAGATAATATCCTTTGCAAAATTCTCCATTCAGTCAGCATCTCTCCAACGTCATATTTTTACAGATTTAATGGAGCTCTCATCTCACTTCTGTAAAGGTACGTCTCTGATTCTAGGTGTTTTCAAACAGACTTTAGTCCATGATCCTGAAAATCATAGTGATCCTGTCAAGAGATTTCTCTTTAGCTAAGAGGCAGCCTTCATATCTCTCCCTTATGGCTCAACATCTCAGCAGACTTGCATGCATGTACCATGCAGGTCTGATGTTTCCCACCTGACAGAAGAGGAAACCATGGGCACCGATGATTTCTGTAGCCTTCACTTCAAGGGCATTGTAGAGTATGGGGCAATAAATACATTGAAGTTGATGTTTGTATAAACATGAAAATAAAATGCTAACACATTAATATGAAAGGTGTTTTTTATTTTTATTTTTTTTTGTACCATGCAGTTGCAATTGGTGGTACAGTTAGCTGCAGGCCAGCCAGTATCTAGCCAAAGCTGAATTTTTTGCAGACTGAAACCTAAGGCTATGGAGAAGGATGTGACGCTTTTCATCCACGGTAAATCTTCTCACATGCAGAGATTATTGCATCTGAGCTCCATTGTGCAATTGGAATTTGAACTCCTTGCTCTCTTGTTTGATTGACAAGTTGATGTCTAATGTCTGTGTAGATTTATTGCTTACAGATTTGTGTGTTTAATTAAAAAAAAAAAAAGACTGAAAGGCTACAGCCAGAGAAGATCCCCAACTGTAGACCTGATACTGTATTTGCTTGTTAATTTGCATTATTTGGTAATTCTGAATATTTCTTTTCTAATAAGACATCTCACTGTCATTTTGTTACGCTTCTAGCATGTTCTTGGGTATTTAACTACCTTTCTTGATTAATTTAAACACTGTTCGAAGTGCTTAAGTGATGACCAGCTCCCACTGTCATCACAGAGGTGGGGACAATTGTACTTTTCTCTTGTAATAATACGAAATCCCCCATTACTCATAGAGTTCTGTAGTCCCGGATGATCAGGAGGTGACAAAGTAGTGTATGAGGTAATCATAGGATGTTGGATGCAGCTGTTACTGCTACCTGCAACTTATGATATCCAGATAATTGTCTATCTGTTGAGGAAGCTAGTGTTTGCAATAAGGCAGTTTAGATGAATTCTGACTGCATCTGATTGGCAAAGTACTTATATTTGCTCCACTTTAATGAAGATGATGGCACAAAAGCATGTGTATGTAGATGTGCGCTTCAAAGCAGATGGAGAGCAGAGGAAAACTATATCTTTCTTTTTACTTTCTTAGTTGTTGCTCAGAGCTTTAAAGACTGCCTTGTGTTTCCTTGTCAGTCTCTCTAGCCTTTAAAAAGCAAAATAGGAGTGTAAGTAGCATCTGTGTGAAGAACATTATTGGTTTTGAATTACTGACTTAGGAAATGTGGTGGCTAAAAAAAATCTGTATAGTTCCAATATATGGCTTATTAGACTTTGAGCAACTTCACCCACAAATTGATTTGCTGCATACGTGATGTTTGTCTTTGAAAGTCTCCGTGTTTGGAAAAGAGCTCAAGAAGAATGCACAAAGCCCCAGTATGATACATAAACTTTGAATTATAAACCTTTTTTGTAATCATAATCCGAGGGCCACATTTCTAGCTCTCTAGCACAACAGTGGGACAGACTACAAAACCAGAATTTATTTGGACACAGATTGTACAGGCCTTGCAGGCACCAGTGATTACTTTTCTTGAGAACAGTGATCAGCAGTCAAAGCTGTCTCAGTGATGAGAAGAACTTTCTGTTATGAGTGTTAAGAGTAGTGTTTAGTTCTGTCATTACCTTAGTGCATGAATGAAATACTGTTGGTCGTAATTCTTGACTTTCACGAAGCTTTCAAAGCTATCTTCCAAGCTTTCTTGTGTGTCTGGGATAAGCAGTGGTTAAAGGAAGGCAACATCAGCTACAGAACTTGGTGATGGTCGTGAGTAGGAGATGAAGAGCTGTTTGGAACATGTTTTGTGTGTGGGAATAATTATGCTATTTTTGGAGAGAGAAAGTAATCTGAATATTAAGCTGTTCAGCAAGGAAGATGCACTGAGCGTAAAACTCTGAATTGTGAAGTGACAGTATCCCATTGGTGGATCTTAAATGATGTGCATAAGTGAAAGTAATGCATTGGCTGTGAAATACCTGGGATGGTACGAAGGACTGGCGCTGTTCTGTGGTTAAGAAATGAATGAAGTAATGGGTTCTGTCTGCATGAAGACAGAGTAGAGTTCCTCCGAGGGACTTTGTCCAGGATAGCATCCACTGGGACAAGTTGGGGAAATTGAGCTGAATGACCTGTCCTCTTTCATTTGATAAAGAATTTTGTACAGACACGTTTTTATGAAAGCAGATTCCTACTTTATTTTTTAGTACTGGCATTTCTCCAGAAAAGCACTCTGAAGCTGGAAAGACTAGTTTTGCAAGAGCATAACTAGATGATTCTCAACTGTGAGTGCTCTGCCTGAATTTGTTCGTGAACATTTAACACAGATATAAAACAATAATGACAGAGGTTAAGGGAGATGGTTTATCTTTAGCGCAGAGATACTAATCTCCATTGGAAGTATTTTCTGGTCTTTCATTGGAGGAGCCTTTACAGTGCTGCAGGTTCAGATTTATGAGCCATTTTGCTCTTTCTCCCTTTCTGTTGAGAAGGCTGTGCAATGTAAGACTACGGAGTGAGCAGCAGTTATTAAATGCTGTGGATGGAAACTAGCAGCAGGGCTGAGCATTTTGGATAAGACCTTCTGAACAGCCATTGTGTGAGCATCAATATAGAAGGAAGCAACCTGTGTGTTAAACGAGGATTTCGAGCGGCGTTCCTTGGACGTTGCATCCTCTCTCTGTCTGGTGTTCCCTTGATACTGGCCTGCATGGCACAGGTGATGCATTGGAATGGCATCCACTGTATTTTGTGAGGTTACTATCTTTACTTATGTGAAGTGGATTAGCCATCAATATGAATGAAGCTGATTTAAAAATGTTTTGGGTACTGAACTTTTCCTTACCACACGCCCCATGCCCTACTTGAGTCCTGTGATGCAAGGGTTAGTGCTAGCCTCCTGTCATCAAGCAGGGAGACAGGAAGGAGTGTGGCAGAGCCAGAATCTCAGCTTGCACACTCCAGAATCTACCAGCCTGCACACACGCTAATTCAGGGCTCCTGTAATACACTGCTCTGACAGGCAGTGAGTCACTGCACACCAGAGCGAAGAGGCAGCAGGGAGGATTTGGGGCCCAGATGTTCCCCTGTGGTGCCAGCTGGAGCTGCTGTGAGAGTGAGCACACACAAGAACCCTTTGAAGCAAGCTCTGCACACCAGTGAGTGGCTGTGCTCCCCAGGCCCACGCAGATCACAGAGCTCTCCCGCCTCACCCGTCCTCCCCCAAGTTCCTCCCACTGCTTGTAGCTCCTCCCTTCCTCTCATTGCACTTTGACTGCAAGTTTTTCTGGTCAAGGATTCTTTTTTCCTACAGATGCACTAAATATCCAGGCAAAGGATACTGAGCATGTGGTGAGGTCACCCAGACCAACACAGAGATGTCCAAATAGCTTTAGAAGAGCACATATGCCGCAAATAATTTAGCTGTGGCACCATAGTGAGTTAATCCACCTTGCTGAATATCTTGCTGCTCAGGAGGACTGCTGCAGGTACTGGATGGAGTTCAGGGTTTGGAAAGTAGGTTTTGGGATCTCTTCCCAGTGCCCTACATCTCTGGTAGCTGTATGATGTGACTCTGGGAGCTGTGATATATTAAGTGACTGGCACTTGGGTTTACAGTTGTACAAATGTGAAGCTTCATTAGCAGTAACATTTTCTAGAAAGCAGTCCAGGGACAGGAAGGGGCTTCAGCATGCCCCAAAACATGACAGTAGTTAGGAAAGGAATCACTTCATTCTGCTGACTCAGCTGACATGCACTAATAGGCTGCAGGAAGCAGGGAGGGGACTGCCTAATGACTGGGAATAACAAAGGGGTGGGGCGGGAGAGCCTGGTCATAAAATCCCTATTCCTCCACCCCTAATATGCATGAGGAGTTCCTGCCAGCCATACGGCTCGGTATCTTTTATCATTGGACTTACATGCAACTGGGGCTGCAATGGGATCAAATTTAAGCTCAAATGAGGTAAGCAAAAGAAGGCCATAGCAAGCGTAAAGTGGGTAGAATGCTAATTTTCCAGCTCAGTTGGTTGCAGCAGAGAATGAGCTGTTTCAGGTGTATGGGCAAGCCACAGGAAGCAAATTTGCTGTGCCTTGGATCTTACGGTTGCAAGGAGTGTTTGCCTAGGCTGGCCTCACGCAGAGCCTTGTGGCACGTCTGTTTTCCAGTTATGTTTTAAGGTTGGCAGTGTTACTTACTCTGCTTACTTAAAGGACAAGCTTCATGTCAAGAAGGCAAGATGCTTGCATGGAGTTGTTGTCATGGGTCCGGTGATTGGTAAAGCACCTAATGACCGTCATTAATACTCACAGCCCTGAATACGGTTTTGAACGGGAGATGTTTTTAAATGTCAGCCTAAAATAAGTTGAACGTGTAGTTTAGTTTTCTTAACTTTGCCTTGTATTGTTCTTCCTAGACTTTTACGGGCACCTCAGCGCCAGTGGAGAGAACGGTAGGTAGTAATTAGCTGCCCCTTCATTAAATGCTGTCCAGTGCTGAATGTAGAGCACCAGAAAAATGTTGGGAATTCAATGGCTCGGGGGTAAACTGTGCTGGCATAGTTACTGAATGCTGAAAGGCTGAGCTGCAACTTCAGCTCTGTAGGAGAAATATTGCCTTGCTTTTCTGATGCTTACGATTGTGTCAATGTTGTGCTATATTGGGGCAGGTTTGTACTTTGCTTGTGCTTATTCTTGCATTCCTTCCTTTCTTTGTACTTAGATTTCTTTGAATGAAATGCCATCTTGCCTTGTGTGTTATTCCTTTATAAGAAGACTCTGTTTAAGTGGGTCTTTCAGTGTTTCTTAGTGCTCTGGTATTCCTTGTAGACATTGTGTTATAGCAACCTCCCATAGAACTTCACTGTGTAATAGTGTTTGAAAATGCAGCCTCAGAACATGTCAAGCTTGAATAAATGTGTTCTATTCTATCTCTCTGGTCTTATTATCCTCGTAGAGGGAGTAGTGCCAAAGCTCTGACGGTGAAAAAAGAGTGACAAGGTATTTTGCAGAGGCTGACCTGAGGATCCATTCTTTGCACAGGCAAATGAAAACTTCCTGGGCAATTAGCAGACATTCTTGTTGATAGGTGTTAGCATAGAGGAAAATGTCAGATAAACTGTTCTGAGCTGGCAAATGGGGGAAGCTGCAGCAGAATGGAGTTGTCTTCAGGTACTTGCCATGGGCTCGGTGCTCTCGCCCTGCATCGGTGATGTGGCAGCTTACCAGCCTGGCTGGTTTGGGCTTTGGTTGCACGTGATCCTAGCGGAGGATTGTGATGATATGGAGGCTCTCCCAGATGGTGGTAATTTTGGTCTTTGCTGAATGAAGGTTTGCTGTTATTGATGGTATCTGATACCTGATTTTAACTGAGAGCTACTTGGTGTCCTCTATGTTCAGTCAAAGTGAAATGCCATGGTCAAGCAGGCTCTGACTGCAGAGTTGCTTCAAGAAGTAGCTTGTAAAATGATGTTCAGGACTCTGTGCATAATCTGAGTCCTAAGAAAGTACGCCAGGATCGTAGAAATAATTGTTTTTAATCCTGTAAACTCAACACATGTTTACAGCATCAAACTTGTTTTTTCTTTCTTTTTGTTTTGTTTGTGGGTCTCTAGGTGTGAGACCTGTACCGTTCACTGGCCTTAGGGTCATGCCTTTTGTCTTTAAAGTATTTAGTGTGGCAGAACTGAACTGAATATAGTAAATACGATAGGATATAGAACCCTTTTTCTTCCCCTGCCCTTTTAGGGCTCNAAAAAAAAAAAAAAATTAGTAAGGACCTGACTGTTGTTGTTGTTGTGATGATAAAGATGTAAATGTCAAACGTCTGAGTTGTTTTATGTCACTCTGTAGCTCAATGACGAAACCAGCTTTTGTTAGCAGTTAACTTCAGGTCAATCCATGGAATGTCTGTGATTAAAATTTAAATGGACATTTAAATTAAAAGGATAATGTAAAGTGTTTGGTGGGAAAATGTAGGTAGTGCCCTTAAGCTGAGAGGCAATAAATAATACTTTTATGATTACCTAAATTACTGTATCATATCAAAATAACGTAGACTAACGTGGTCTTGACAAAAATCCATTTTGAACTATGGAAATGTTTGACTCAAGTTTCTCTTCTAAGTTTTGAATTTATTCTAATATGGGATTCCAGCTGTGGAGTTGCAAACAGGAAAAATAATGAAAAGCCCATGAAAATGGCAATCCGAACAACATAAACTTTACATAGTTCTTGGTAAGAACCAGGCCTCGATCCACTGCTGCTCCGTTTGTTTTTATTCTGGGACAACCCCAGTGAGCTCTGTTGATTTTTTAACAAGATGTACCTATGGGATATTTTAAGATGAGTGAAATAAATATGAAACACACCATACAAGGAAAGTGTCTCTTATGCATCTGACCTTGCCTGAGGTAGCAGACATGGTAACATAATGAAATCCTGCCTGCCCTTCAGTCTCCAGAACTCTTTGAAGTTAACAGGTGCCACATACCTGTCAGAGGCCAGAACCAAGGCGGGGATGTGGGGTTTAGAGTCCTGCCAGGCTTTCTGACCGGTCTGAGTGCTTTATTTGTTGGTCTTCACATGTTTTAAAGTAATGATGAGATTTCTATTATATTGGAGAGAAAGCTAAGGAAAGAGTGCTCTGCTCCAAATAAATCTGACACGCTCTTTTGCTTTAATAATTGCCTTTTCACTTGATTTAACTCAGGAATGTTGTGCTTCACCCTAGTTTCCTGAAGAAAAGTTTCTCTAAAATACTTTCATCTTTTGCAGTTCTGTAAAAGTGCAGAAGGAATTTTACTGAAATAGAACAGTTTTAAGGCCCAGTTAGGTAGCTCTTATTCATACAGATGAGCACACACACGTGAACAGTCCCACTGACTTCGCTGGGAAGAGATATGTCAGGATTGCACAAATGTGCCACAGGTCTTAATTGAACTTTGATCTGACGTAGGACAGGGTGACCAATTCCTGTGTTTGTAATCTCATATATTTAAGTAGTTTCAACAGTGATTATTAAAATGCCTGGCTTGTGTTTCCGGTTTGTAAGGTAACAATCAGGTCTCAGACTAAAGAAACACAGAAGCTGAAAGTTATGGAGTGTGTTAACAGCTGGCCTCAGAGCCCTCTGGCCTCAGAATTCACCCAGCCTCTGCTACGGTCATCATCAGATTAAAGGGAAACATGTGGTAGTCATCGCCAGCATTAACAGCATTAAGTCATTAACAGCAGAGGATCCAGTTTAAGATATGCCTCTCAGTAGTTTTTTCTGTGTGACTGTAAGTCGCTGACATCTAGATCTGACACAGCATTCCAACACCTAAATTGAGAAGATATGAAGTCTGACTTCTAAGCCTCTACAACCCTGAGTAAAGCACTGAGGATTGATTCAATATATTTGGAGAGTTAGATATACTGGGATGGGAATTTTAACAGCAGATAAGGGAACTGCAGAAGTAAGTATACCCAGCTAATGGGGAAAGCTCAGCACAGGAACACGTCTTATGTCCTACCTCCGTATGCTACTGAGGGCTGAAGGGAGATACCGCTACCTACCTGACAAGGAAAGTAGAGGTCTAGACCCCGGTGAAAGAGCAGAGCGGAGTTTATTACTTAAAGATGGCATTCAGCCTGGTGGTGATAGCACTTCCCTGCAGTAGGGGGACTCCTGCTCAAGACCATTCTTCAGTATTCAAGCGATGCAAGCCTTAACTTCCCTGGCGAAAGGAATGCTCTGTATCTTCTGCTGAAGTAGCACTGCTAAGGACAATAACATCCAAGATTTATTGGGTGAGAGAGCAGGGACCAAGTGTAACAAATACATCAGTTTATTTGGCAGGGATAGACAAGCCTTAGTTCTTGAACCTTGGGTCTAGGACTGATTCTATGTTACCCAGTTATATCTGATGCATAGAATCGCAGAATGGCTTGGGTTGGAAGGGACATTAAAGATAACCCCATTCCTACCCCCTGCCATGGGCAGGGCTGCCACCCTGCCCAGGGCCCCATCCAACCTGGCCTTGAACACCTCCAGGATGGGGCATCCACAACTTCTCTGAGCAGCCTGTGCCAGTGCCACACCATCCTCTGAATAAAAAATTTCTTCCTAATATCTAATCTAAATCTCCCCTCTTTTAGTTTAAAACTGTCTCCTTGTCCTATCACTATCAGACCATGCAAGAAGTCAATCTCCCTCCTGTTTATAAGCTCCCTTTAATGCATATAGGAAAGCAGTTCTAGCAGTTCAACTCATATAAAGTTTAGACACATGATACCTTTTTGTTGTTTTTGATTGGAGACTAATACATATATATATATATATTTTTTTTTTTCCAACAGAACCTTTTTTTTTTTTCTTTAAGGTGTGTTTGTCCAGGTTCTACTTTGTGATCGTGCAGGGGGTAATGGAGCAGGTAGAGGTGCGATACAGCTTTTGGAACTGCTGAAATGTCCCTCAGCTGACACTTCAAGCACTTCCAAACTGTGCCCTATGGTAGAGCCTGGACTGGCTGAGATCACATAGAACAAATGTGCATGTACCAGTGACTGCTCTGACCCAGCTGCCAGTGGCTCACTGGCCTTCATCTCTGCCTCTTGGGCCCTTTGCTGACCCAGAAGGAAGCGGGAGAAGGGGATATGCCAGGGGTTAGCCAGGTTGTTTCTCAGAGGCTTTTCTCTATCTCAGCTGCACTTTAGAGAGGCTGAGGGCTTTGTTGGTGAGCATGAGGATCTGCTTTGTTACACTGTGTTAGGGTCCTACATCATGTTATGGTTCTATTTGCTTAATTTTGTCCAAGTATTGTGAAACTCTTCAGAATAACACTTGTGCTGTGGCTTGAAAGACGCAGTCCAACAAAGCGTTTAACATGCATGAAGGAAATAGCAATAAGGTACATTTGGTTATCTAATGTCAGCAAATCGTTTTTCCTTTAGCCTCTTGTGATTAATATAAGCCCTTCAGATGTAAAGCAGTAAAACCCACGTGTTTGTGTTAGAACACTGTATATTCACTTTATTGGGACATGGTATGTCTATGAGTACAGACATGAGAGGGTCTGCAGGTAGAGTTTACACATCTTACCAACTGGTACAGATGGAAAGATTAGACATTTTTGGGCACGAAACACCTATTTCTGATCTTAGACAGAACCAGTAGACTTGAAGCTAAATACCAATTCTGAGAAAATGTTAAGAGAAATTATATATTCATGCATCAGTTTTAAAAAGTAAGATGATACCTATGAAACAGAGGAGATGTGAACGTGGGAGAGGAGAGAAACATGTTAAGCAGATACCTCCAAAGTGAAATGGGGAAGAAGTTAAATTATAGCCTAAGAAATATGGTGACATATTAGTACAGCACACAAAAGTTATGAGGTATTATAAAATTAATGTCTCTGAGCTCAAGGTAACTGATATCCAGTAGAGTTATGAGTTGATCCCCAGGATCATCACTGGGAAGAGTTTTGCAGCTTTCTGCTGGGAACCAGGGCTGTAGATCAGAGTCTTCATTGAGAAATACCTCCTGGCTGTCAGCAGCATTTCTTGTGTTGCTCACTCAGCCCTGTTTGCACAGCTGTTGTGGCAGCTAGTGGAGTCCCATAGGCAGTCCACTGCATTGTGGACTTGAGGACACCACCGTGTATGCTGTATCATTTTGATAGCCAAGAAACAGCGTTAGGAAGAACTGATCCTTATCAAACCGTACTCAGCAGCTGTTCTCAACTCGTATGTAGTTTTGAAATCTGCTGCTTCTTTAACAGATCTGAAAAGGGCTTTGTGCCAAAAATGCATCTAGTTTTTCTAACTACTCCATTTTCTTTTGATAATGGCTCAACCTTAGAAACTGTTTTATCTACGTGCTTAGTATTTCAAGGTGACAGCATGTGGTAGTTTGACTAGAGACTACGATATTCATCTCACTCTTGTCTCTCTTTCTTCTCTCTCTCTCTCTCTTTTTTTGATTGTTATGCAGAGGCCAGTATCTCCTTTCAACTTGCTTACTGTAAAAATACTAAGATTGAGGAACGTCCGGAAGGCAGACTTGCGTGAGTACTTCTGCAATTGTCAAACATTTCTTAAGGTTTCTTAAGGTAAAGAAACGATTTGGTCAACATTATTGTCCTTAAAGTGTGTTGGAATACTGAAATATTTTGCTGTACGTTTGTAAGAACTATTTTTACTGTGATCCTGAAGCGTTGCTTTCTGCTCCTCAGTGTAAAGAGGCTAACTTGAGCAAAGCGATGCTTTTGATTTCAGGCTTTTATGTCTCGTTGTACGAGACTTATTTCAGAGGGCTGCTCTTTAAATGATAGCAATACTTGTACTTCTGAAGGAGACACCTGAGTATTCCCAACAGAATTCCTGGGAAAAAGAAAAGATAAGATTGATGATGTAAATGTAAAATCAGCAGTAGTAGGAAAGCCTATGAAAATAACAAATATAAGGATTTAAGTGAGGGTTTGTGAAGGGAAGACAGAAAGAACAGAGGCTTCAAGAGAAAAATGTTGTAGAAGGATCACAGAACAAGGGTGAAGTAACAGGGAAATAGTGAAAATAGTGAGTAGTAGTAGTGAAACTACTCCAAGACAGAAAATATCTCTGCAGCAGAGAAGTGTATAGAGACTGATAACATCCCACTGTAGAAGCCCTATAATGGGCCTATTCATCTTCTCTGCCTCTGCAGGCTCTTGTGGGCATCAGCTTGTTGGACCAGAGCATGACAGCAAATTTAAAATGAAAATTCTATATGGGAGAACGGGACTCGCAGTAGGTGGAGAGGAGAGTGCTCACTGTTCAGATATTGCACATACCCAGTGGAGGGACTGCTTCAATTCTGAATTTTTAAAACATTCCAGTTTGCTGAGGAGCTTCCTCACAGCTTCATTTCCACAGATGTTTGTCAATTTCCTGGGTGCATTGGGGCTTGCTCAAGTGCCTCTCAAAATGCAGTTCTACCACTGAGAGGCACTTTCATGGGGGAATTCAAATTCCCCTTCATAACTCTGTGTAAAAGGGGCTGGAAAGACAGGAAGGAAAGAGATAAACATGAGGAGTAAGAAAATCCCAAATCTAAGCAACACAAGAATAAAGTGGAAAGATGTAAATTTAAAAAGGAAACGTCAACAATATGTTCACCAAAAATGGCTCAAAATTTGTCATCTTCTCGTACACTCAGGATTTCATGCAGTGCATCACAGTTTCTAAGGAAACCAGCTGTAAATTTTAGTTCATGTACTGTATATTTTGAGATTTTAGTGAGTGTGATGGCTACAGAGTAGAGAAAACTTGTCAGAAGTTGGAACTGGTTGCTGATAGGAATAATGTTGTTGGAACACGTGGAAATTGTGCAATGAGATTATTTTTGAATGAACGATTGCTATCAGGGAACAAATCTTTGTTTCGCTCACTTGTGGTGTTCTTTGTTACTTAATCCTACGTTTTCCGCAATGCAATACCAGCGTACTTGTTTATTGGGAACGTTCTATTTTCCAGCTTTAAAAGTCTGCTACAATTTACTGAATATTCTATTTACTGCTTATGTCTTGATGTTTTTTGCTCAAGAAATTACAGATTATCAAACTTTTACTTTAATAAAATATGCCAAGTCACCTTGTCTAATGAATCAAATACTTCTTTCAAAGTCAGAGTCTTACAAGTTGTATAGTTAAAAGTTAGAGATTAAAGATATATTTTGATTTTTGGAAAGATGGGCTTAGTTGTAGGCTTTGTACACACTGCCTTTTTATTTAACAAAAAACAGATGTTCAAATGCTTATGTGGTGATTTGCACCAACCAAATATGTGCTTTGACCGGGCAGTCGCTGCAATTGCACCTGCAAATCTACTTGCTTGATTCTGTGCACGTTTGTGTACTCCAGCAGGCTGCCTGCTTATGCTTCGATTCATTGTGGTTGTTCACAGGAACAAACTACTCACAGTCGCTGCTTACCACAGTGAGTAGTATGGTCCTCCTTCATGAAGCCTACTGGATTGTCTGTCACAATATGTTGACTTATTTCCTCGTGTTCTGCTCCCAAGAACGGATGCATGTTGTACACTTACTCCCTTAAAACACCCCAAATTCAGAACTTGGGTTTGGCTTCCCACAGGTTTGTTTAAAGTGTATTTGGCAGAGATTTGAAAACTCTCAAGCAAGAGTATTTTCTCTGCAGAAAATTTGTTTTCTGAGGAAAACACGAATTATTGTGGGGAAAAAAATAGTTTGGGGTCTTTTTGTTTCTCACAGGAAGGATATGGCAGGTAGGCTTTACCTGCTCTGAGGCACTGAAAGGACATTTGAGAATCCAAACATTTTAGTTTTCCTCAAAACCTCAGTATTTTCAGCTGCAGGAAAATACCACTTTTCTACCTAATGCCATAATGCTAACAATATGCTTCTCGATACAATCCTGTTTTAATGGTTTTTTTCTCCACTTCAGCTTTCCTGTTTTTCTGATTAACCCTCGATGTTCCCAATTTCAATGTTTTTTTTTTTTAATATTTTCTCATTATTGAAGTGTTTGTGCTTAATTTACTGAAGTGAATTTTTCTTCTTGGTCTTTGAATCTTCTACTGCTATTTACTTTACTAATGAAAAATAAACATGCTTTAAAAATTTCTCCCTACCATTGTTCTAGACTAAGATAATTTTAATAGATTTTGGTGTAGGCCTGGATGTCTAGACTGTTTTGGACCTGATGCTGACTGTTTTATGGAATCCTGGGCAAGTTATTCAAGTTTTCTCAATGTAGTTAATTGCTAAATCCTTACATTGCCACTGTGATGTAACTTACCAGTGTGTGCCAATCTCTTTTGAAAATGGAAACTCAGTATTAATCACCATTAACTATTTGAATTTCCATCTGCCTACACTTGTGCCTGTGCGGAAGGCCTGATTGGCTGTGTCCAATCAGGGCTGGCTGAGGCACCACCTGGAAATGTGGTGCTTCCCACAGCTGTTAGCAAGCTCCTTGATTGCAGTAGGGTGGTTAACTGCTCGATGAGGGCACAGCTGGGGAAAACATGCTGGTAGAAAAACCTAATTAATTCTATAGCTGTTACTGGAAGGTAAAGAGGAAATATGTGAAGAAAATTGTACTTAATATGACACAATAGCACTGCTACACGTTTTGGGCATGATGCAGGGATTGACTATGGGTTGAATTATTTGACCTCTCCTGACCCACACTGTTCCATTGAGAACCAGATGACTGGTTAAGCATTGCTAATGTGAAATTGGAAGAATACATATTGCAGTATAGGTATGAGACCAAGGCCATTGCAGCCCGTGTCAAGCTTCTGTAAGTTGCTCCAATGTGATTCTCCCTCTAAGTATGAGGGATTAGAATATGGAAAGAGCTGACATCTCAGGTGGTGCTTCCTTTCCCAGACATGGTTGATGGCAGGATTTGCCAGTCTGCAGATAGAGCGGTAGAAGGGAGTAGGGTAAACAGTAACTTAGCTGGTGCTGAAAGACAAAGACATTATGAGAAAGACAGAACTTCTAAAAATTGTCAAAGATGTTAATCAAAATGAAATTGCTACATTGTGATTTGTGGTAAGGATTAATGAGGGAACACTTCCTTTTGTCCAAAAAAAAAAATAAAAATAAAGAAAATTATGTCTTCACTTAAACAAGCACTTGACTAAAAGCTTTCAACTACCTAACACCCCAAATCTGGGGAGGACATGCTAGAAGACAAGTCTCTTCACTTTGATGTGAGTGCCTGTGGGACAGGGCATATACTGATAGCTGTTCTTGCATTTTGGCAACATCAACCTACTTCCTGCCCCATTCATTTGGGCCGTTATGAATATAGAGTTATATGCAGCACGGATAAGTGTGCATTTACTGTGTGTAGAGTACAGTGCTATTGCAAATAAAAAATAATGTTTTAAAAGAAAAATGTTTGACTAAAATTGGAAAGGTGGGAATGAGCATGACAAATGTATGAGGATGTTTCTGTGTTCCAGTGAGTACTTTATTGTATTGTTTATTCTTTACTCTGCACATGTCAGGAAAAAAAATCCACTACTGTGTTTTCTCAGTCTTATTGGTGCTAAATGTGAACATTGCAGTGTGTCTTTCTCTAGACACGTCGTCACTCTGCTCATCTTTTTGTTATACAGTCACCCTTTCAGATTGCTATGTGACGCTGTGGTTGCCTACTGCCTCATCTGAGAAGGTTCGGACCAGAACTGTCAGGAACAGCAAAAACCCAGTCTGGAACGAAGCTTTCTGCTATAAGATTGACCGACGAGTCAAGGTACTGAAGATGAATGTTTTTCACTATTCTCTACCTGTAGATAGTCAATAGCTAGTCAATATTGCAAAGCTACAGCAACTACTATTGCCTGTATCCTCCTTGGTACTATTCTGTTCCATATATTTGTTACTTCGACATCTACTCTTCTGAAACAATATGAAGCGATTAAATTCCCTGAAGAATATGGCCTTACTAGCCTCTTCCTCATCTTGACATATACAAGTGAAAGCCAAGATAAAGATCACAATAAAATAAGCTTAAGATTAGTTCTTGGTATGGTGGAAAGGAAATACTTTAAACATTTTGTCTGTACCTGTGTATGACTTACATGCTTAGAGCCAAAGATCATACAACAAAAGCAGAAGCATTTAATACAGGTATTTGTCACAAATTAATGAGTGTTCTGCATGACCTGCCTTCCTTGTTTCATTTCCCCAAGCATATATTCTATCAAATCAAGCCTCAGGTCAAATTTGAGGCAAATTATGTCACCTAAGCTCTGTGAGATACAAGCTTGCTTCTTTCTGTGTGTACAGTTATCATAAAAGTCCTGTGCTCCCAGATCTCCTTCCCATTTAAGTTTCTTTTGCAGTCCTTTTTCCCTCTTTCCTTCTAAAACTGGAGTGGAAAAAGAAAGCCTAGTCCTGAGATTTTCCTGCCTTACAGAGTTCTTTGAAAGATGATATAGAAAGGCGGCCACAAAATTCTTAACCTCTTTTTCAGAATGTTCTGGAGTTAAAGGTTTGTGATGAAGATACAGTCACCAGGGATGATGAACTCTGCACAGTTCTCTTTGACATAGACAAACTCACCGTGGGACGTACTGTTCGAGTAAAGTTTCAGCTGAATCCACAGGTGAGCAGTGGAATCAGTGAGAACAAAACCAAATTTTTTTTTCCATCTAAATATATCCTTATACAGTATTTCATGGTATATTGAACTGTATTTTTTTGCCATTGCCAGAAAGAATTAAAATCCCTTAGCATTAGTGAAGTTAATCCCTACGTGTTCCATGCTAATGATCGGGGTTTTTTTATTTTTTATTTTTATTATTATTATTTTTTTTTTTTGTAAGAGCAAATATCTGTGCTAAGAATCTAGGGTGAACCAGCTAGAAAATTATCCCACAAATTCTGAATTCTCAACCAGTTTGACCTATTGTAGTACTAACACAGCTGATTATTTTTGTACTGGGAATCCAAATCTGACAAAAGGCTCTTTTGTCAGAACAGCCAGATCCTACATCTACATACTCATATGAGATTTAGATGTCAAAACATTAGTTTTAGCAAATGCTTTTTCAATGATTTAGAGTTTAGTAACTTCGTTTGGCACCACAGTTTCTTTTGCAAATTATTCGTATGTTCAGAGAATTGTCCCAACTACCATTATAAATATATACAGTTTACAAATTATGTGAAACTTGTGTGAGGTAAGTTGTGAACAAAAATAAATAATGCGTTTTTCTTTCTCCTTTTCCCTCTTTTCAGGCACGTGAGGAGCTGGAGGTGGAGTTCACATTGCAGAACACGTGAGTAGAGTCCTAAATTCTATATAAACTATTGTATTCAGTGTATAAGTAGTGTGGAAATCTGGTTCATCTCTGACAGTGATTTTCAAACTTACAGTCTCTGAAAGCAATACCTAGGTATTTTCTTTCATGTCTAGTAAATGGGAATTTCAGAATACATATTTTAAATTTTAAATATCTGAAAATGTTATTTTTGTGCAGGATGACTAGTGCTTCCTGGGCACCTACGTCTTCCAGTTCTCCTTTACTCATTGAATTAATACGTGAGGAAGTACAGGTTAAAATATTCAAGAAGCTTTGACTCTTTTAGAGTCTTTGACTCTTTCCTCTTTGAGGAACTAAATGTTCTACATAAAGAAAAGAGCAAGGTCATAGTGGGAGGCTGAGGACTGAGGAACCAGGAAAACTGGAGGAGCAGCACTACCTTCACTTGCTAGGCTTGAATGCTGTCAGTGGAGCTCAGGTGTTTAACTGCTTAGGGGACATGTTTACTTCAGCTATGCCATAGTGTAGGGAAATCTGAGGTTGTTGCTAGAGCTAAAGTGGCACTCTGATGCAGGCTAATGTCTGTCTCCATAATATGCTTTGTGACCCTGGGGAAGTTATTTGAAAATATTTCTGTTACCAGTATGATGCATGTTGGTGGACTGAAAGTGTTGTTCAAACAACCTCAGAGATGGGAGGATATTGCTGGGACCCTCGTGAGGCATTTGGGGTGTTTTGGGAGGATTATCATGATAATATGTTGGTGAAGAATTTGAATAGTGTTTGTTCATGCCAGAAGGGGAAATTAGGAATTTCTGGCGAAAGAGCAGTAGCTCAGTGTTAAGTTCACAAGCAGAAGAGCCATCAGAGATAAAAACAGTCCCAGAATCTATTACAGCTCATGGAAATTCACCTGCATGGTTGGTTTGTTGTTTGCTGTGTACCAAAGCTGGCAGAAGGCCCTGCACCCGCAAGACAAGTGGTGCCTATCACAACACAAGGTGTTGGGAAATCAATAACGGCAATGGGTAAGGAGCTCCAGTAGATATCCCAAGTGGTCTGTCTAGGGCCTTCCAAGTTAGACGATGGCTTATGGAGCTGCTATATAGAATCTTACTCTTGATAATTTTGTGTTTTGGTGAGGGAGGTCTGGGCAGATTGTCTGGCTTGGGTGTTGTGCATGGGTGAGTTTGTGTATGGGGTAAATGCTGGGCTTCTTGGAACATGTGACCATCAACTATGTATGAAAACAATGGACTTTGAAGCCAGTTGCATTCTCCTGGAGAAAGGTTTGGTAGATAAAATCAGAGATAAACCAACTTCCTCAGGTTCTGAGTGAGAATTCTACTGTTTGAAAGAAGGTAGTTGGGACTGTATAAATAAAAAGGACCCTTGGCATTCTCAAGGAAGAGTGTTTTTTTGTTTGTTTGTTTGTTTTTTTAAAAGACTCAAAATCATGAGTCAGTTGCTACAACAGGAACACTTCTGATGCACTTTTTTATTCATAGTGTAGTAACCCTGTGACTAATGCAGTAATTGGTACCTGAATAACTCCATGGAAAGGGGAGAAATTGCTGCAGTGGGGGCAGGGAATGCCACAGGGGTTTCAGCAGGCCTGGGAAGATGAAAGACACTTATCTGGGGAAATATGCTTCTTCTTGTAAGGCAAATAAATGCTTCCCCTGCTATCCGTCATTTGCGTGTCTTGCATATGCATGGCAGGCAATGCTGCTTTGCCTATTGATCAAGTCTAGAATAAAGGTATGAGCACATTGAAATGATTAAAAGTTGTTTCCCAGAGAGCTTCCCTGCTGAGGATATTTAGGCAGCTTTGTTTGTTCGTTTGTTGTTGTGGTTTTTTTTTTCCTCAATATAGAAAAACATGATATCAGGAATAATAAATGAAAGAGTTACTGGACTGAAATTAGAGACCATGGAATGCATTACCTGTGATAAGCTAGAGAGGCCTGAAAAGGTCTGAGACATGGAATTACTGGGATTGCTCACCAGAAAGCTATGGACCAAACTGGCCTCTCCTGTGGTGAACAAGCTCGTCAGGTTTTGGCAAGGCAGCGGAGACCAGTGGCCAAATAAGAATCCTTGGTTGTTCAGAGAGGGGTAAAATGAGCCCTGAGGTTTGTATTCACCTTGGAACTTTTTCCGTTGAGAGGGACGCCCATGTGGAGAATTTCAAACAGGAAAAGGAACAGCATCCAGGAGCAAATGGGGACATGGACCTGTGGAGAGACAGAGAGGTGCTGACTCCCTGCTGATATGCAGAACAGCTGTCCTGTTGTCAGAGATAACAAATGAGACATCCTTGCTGAAGGGAAACTGAAGAAGCCAGGCTCCCTGAATCGAGGTTCAACTGTTGAAACTTCTGAGGGAAACTGGTGGCTGCTGAGCCAAACCCATGGAGGGGGCACAACGAAGATCTGGAGCAAAGTACTGAGGAAAAAATCTCTTCAGAATGAGATCTCCAGATATTTAGTGATCAGAGAACTAACTAGAAGGCTGTGTAAGCTCCTCTTCCCATAACACTTACAGTCATTTAAAACATTTAACCAATCCCAAAAGCATTTCTAGACTTGGAAAAGCGTTGACAGAGATACAGCACTTATAAGAATTATAGCTTACGACATAGGGTAGTTTCTACAAATCTCATATTGTGATGAGAATATGCTTTTTAAAATTTCTTCTTCTTCTTCTTCTTTTTTTTTTTTTTTAAATATGGCAGTTTAGCTTGGAAGTGATTACTACCACTAGAACATTGTCTGATGCTATTTATCTATTCATCTGAAGTAGTCTGTCATTCCTTCCCGATCTTTACTGCAGACCTTACACATTACCAATTGCAAAAATTACTACATTAGCCTGTTCTTCATTTCCAGCCCTTCAGATGAATAATATCATACATGAAATGTAAACCCCAGGCCAAGTAAGTGTCCTGGGTTGCACCTGCAATAGTGGCTTTGTCACTCTCCTATTTTTGTTTGCCTCACTGCAAAAATTATGCTTGGGTTACTTTTGTGAAATTTTGCAAAATTTCCCTCATGATACACCAGTGGGCTGTCTGAAACTGGTTTTGGTGTTCATTCCTGTTATCTTTGATTTAAAACTTTTGCTTTGGTAGCTTGGTTTCCACAAGCACGTGATGAATGCCCTCTCTAGTTTTGCCTCACTCTTGTGCCCTTGCCTGCAATACCTGCAAACACACCTCTCTGTGCTGCCACTACCCGTGGCAGGCACTGAGAGCCGGACGTTTGATCCTAACGACACAACGAGGAAGGCATGCTCCTTCCTCCAAGTGCCTTTTCACCAGCAACTGAGCCAAGGGATTGCAAACACCCATCCAGTATTTTAAGGGCCTGTAGCATGAGCCCAGCTGGCGTGAGAGCTGCTGCCCTTGAGCAGCAATGACAGAAAAGGTAAGGTCACTGTACACAGCTGCAGATCTGCATGTCTTAGTGCTTTTTGTGTTATTTTGTGGTGATTACCAATGGTAATGCTGGCCTTCTCCCTTGTGTTTCCACTGGCAGGGTCCAGCAACAGCATGAGCCTTTACGAATTGCAGGGGGGACGGGGTCCCGCTGGACTAGGTGGCTTCACTCCCTCAACATCCCTCTCCCTTCTGACTTTTTCTGAAGACTGGGCCTGATGTTAAGTGGCCACAAAGAGAATTCTGATGAACTGAAAGGTACCTGGAGTTTCCAAGGAGAGGTCTGAGGGGCCCAGGGTACTTCTGGATCTGCTGATCTTCTTTTTGGCCTCTTTCTGTCTTTCAGATATCCTAAGTTGAGGAGGTGCATCTCTAACAATTCTTAGAAGAATGAAGGACTACTCTTACAGAGCCTTTCACCTCAGCCCTTTCCTTCTCTTTTTTTCCCAAATGTGAATGTCAGTGCTTAAAACTAAGCCCACTTAATGCAAATAAATGTAAATAGATGTACAAAAAGTTGTATAAAACTTGAATGTTAATTATTAAAATATGGCAAACACACGATTTTTAGAAAATAAAAGCCTTTATTTCTTTCTTTAGTTCTGCTGTGTTGCTTTGAAATTTTCCCCATGTGTGCGGAGAGCAGCAGATCATGCCAGCAGTTTGGTTTGGGCACTGCTGAGGAAACTGAGTGAGCTGAGTCTCAATCTGTTGAGGGCTGAGTATACTGTTCATATTTGTGGCAGGAAGTTGCAAGTCCTCAAGGAGCATGTAAGTGAAAGTTTTAAGTCAAGGAAGACAGCCACCAAGGAATCTTTGAGGCTAACACAATTTTTTATTGAAATAGCACTATCCTCCATCCTTCTGTCAGGTCATCACGAAAGTAGCCTGCCCTGTGTGGAAACCATTATAAGAAGGGGAAGCTGGATCTGACATGGAAGAACTAAAATCTTCTACATAAGTAGCAAAAAATGCAGATTTTCGGGAGAAGCAGAGCATGATTGTCTACTTTAATTGGAACCGTAAAGTAATAATCCAAGTGGCTGTAACTTCCCAACAATATTGATTGTTTCATTATAAGCCAGGTATGATGGAAGGAGGAAAAGAGTGTTTGATCTGGAGCAGGTGTTGCAGATGGATAGGATGGGAAGCTATCCCCTGGGTCACAAAGCCCACCACAGTCGTAGGTACCCATTCAATAGCTATTTAGTGGGGAAAGATGTCCAGGGTTTTCTGTTTCTGCCTTCCCCTGCTGTAGACCATAGCGTGCTCCCAATTCTCTTAGTGAAACTGAGAACTGTGTTATAAAAACCACAGATCTCAAACAGCGATGGAGGACAGGAGCCTTAACATGTGTAGTAAGGGTCATGTGTTAACAAACAGCCTGCTAGGGAAATTAAAAGCTAGTAAGTGTATGTTACCTGAAAAATTACTCAAGAAATGGATGTTATTCAGTGCTACAAAGATAGATAAAGTATTTAAAGGTCCCTATCAGAATAAGTAGTGTTCTTCTGCACTCATCTTAGTTGTGTTTGTAGCTACAGCTGATCTCCAAAGCTTCAGAGAAAGGTGAATGCCTTTTTAAAACAAGTGTGTAGGTTATCAGATTAAAATAATAAGCCTGTCCTATGCAGTGAACAGCAGAAGCCTTGAAACTTAAGATCTAAAAGTTGGAAGCGCAGTGTGGGGAGTATGCAGTAACTGCCAGCAGCTGGGCTTCCTTATGGTATGTGACTACACAGCTGCCACCCCTAAAGGGACGGCTGTTCTGGCAGTGCTCAAAGCCTGTGCTGTCCTGGTTCTTTCCAGGAGCCTCCCAAGCCATTCTGTGCAACAATCCAGGTTCTTTCACTTGATTTGAAAGTCATGCTTTGGACCTCAGTCTAACTTTATAATTTGTTGATACCAGTGACTCAAATAATACTGCATCCATCCGGAGGCATATTTCCTTTTCTTTCCACGTTCATCTTACCAGGCTATGCAGGCTGAAATCTTTCAGTATCTGTCAACTTGTTTCTCTGTTTTCCTTATATTATTTGATGAAATATTTGAGAATAGTGGCGCTGTATGACATGTAAGGTTACAACTGTTTTACTACAAATAAATGGACAAGTTTGAGTCTAAAAGAAATCTTGAATTGTAATTAAAACAATTTTCCTTATGAACAGAGAGAAACACAAGTATATTCCATGAGTTCTTTGAACTCATTTAAAATAACTTTTCAATATGAAATGAACCTGCAAAATTGTTAAGTAACTCATTCCAGTGCTTAACTGTTTTCCTGAGTGGTGTTTGCTACATTGAGCCAATTTGTGGTGGTGGTGGTGATTTTCCTTTTGCTCTTAATGGAGAACATAGATTTGGAAATGAAACTTTAAACCATTTATCAGCTTTGGAATTTTGGGAGAATCCTTTGAGATGAGAAGTTTTATGAAGCTATTTTCATGTGTTTGTGCTAAAATCTAATAGTGTATAAGTAATCTCATAAATTTGGTAATAACAAATGTCATTCTGATTTTAAAGGAAGCTTACTGCATAGTTTCTGCTGAGATGAAATGCATATCTCAAATGTATAACTATCTGAGACTACAGGGTGTATAATCTGTCGCTTGTAATGTCTGAATAAATGACTCATACTTTCTGCAACAGATTGAGGAGTTGGTGGTAAATTCTTATAATTTTGTATAAATGTTTTAACGAGGAGCTGCTTGATTGTAGTTTTGGTGGTGGGGTTTTTTGTTTGTGTTAGGTGGCAAAATATGTAAGAATATAAAAATTGGTTTCTGCGGTGTGTGAATCACTCAGACAATCTGCTAGAATTTTGCTTGTTAACAGCTTTAGCATTTGTGAGTTAGAATGAACGTTAAAGTTGGAAATATCAAACTGGTGGGAAGAAGATATTTATCTGAAATGTTCTATCCATGACATTGTGTTCTCTTTTATTTTTTAGTCTGGACTATCCTGATGGCATCATTACTAATGGAGTCCTAGTGGTAATGTTTATTTCTTCCCATCTTTCCTATGCCTGGATAACAGGTGTTCATGCTTTTAACTCTGGAAACTGAGCTATGTCCCAAAGCCTGTGGTGTCAGCCACATGGTCCTACTGAGAAGAAAGGCTTGTAGTTGGCTCTAATGAGTAATTTCCTACACGTTGTTTCTAAATTATGCCCAGAACTAGCAAGAGTTAATGAAGAAAGTGATAAACCACTCATAAAAAGAGTCCTGTATCTCAAGACACCTGTTACTTTGAATAGGTCTCATCTTCATCACTTCATTGGCTCTCCAAGTTCAAAGCAACTCATGAGTTGTTCCGCCTTACTTTCCAACCTAGAAAAAATACCTTGTCAGTATTATCTCTTCAGATGACATGACAGTAATAATAGATTATAATTGTATTGCTCATTGATCAACTGGAAGGGTTGGTTATGAACAGTATGAGTCACTGGCAATGACATTTACGCTTCCTTTAATCATCAGTTATCCTCTTGTTACAGGCTCGCGAGGTTTCCTGCTTAGAGGTTAGAGTGGACACAGGGAAGCTGAAGCAGCAATCCACAAGTGAGGTTATTGCTTCATTAACCTATTGTTTTTGTGTTGTGATTCAGTCATTATAACAGATGTTGAAAAATTAATGATCTGTTTGCATGTTACTCTAGCTGTGTCACGTACTGCTTAGTTTTGCCATGTTCTGCCTCGCAGAAAGATTGTATCTGTCAAAATGCAAGTTATTCAAGTGTTTGATTCCATGGCAAATGTTAAATTGATGCAAAAATAGTGCCATGTATACCAGAACAAAAAATTGTGAGAAATTGTATTAGTTCTCTTTAGCTGTTGCTTGTTCAAAATGAAAATTGTTGACTAAGTTGGATATCCTTTTAAATAATTCTTATAATTAAATTAATATAGAAAAAGCTTATCCTGTATGTTTGAGATTGAGTATGCCCAAGTTTTCTGTGTGTTCAGGGTTCTAAAATACCTTTTTTAGGGATTACTTAAGAAAACAGAAACACCCTTTAAGCTTTTAAGTTTAAATGTAAAATTGCATTTAAGGAGTCTGTGCAAACTGCAGACCGCTAACAAATCAGGATTTTGCATGTAAAATATAGCCCTCATAAATAGCAGGACTCTTCAGTAGTCTTTAAGTTCATTCAGATAAACAGTAGCTTGTGTAACACTGCTTATGGGGTGGATCTCACAAATTCATGGTTGTTTGTAGATAATTCATGAATGGAAAATTCATGTTTATGAAGAAAATGGTATCAGTAGCTGAGGTGCACAGTAGGAAGATGCAGCCTGAAATGTATCATGGAGAGAAAAGGCTAATGACCTAAAATTATACAATAGTCTCACAAGGGAAAAGCATACAATCTCTGTGAATGTGAAATCTTATCTGTGAAGAAACACAGCCTTTTGGTTCGTGGGCAGTTTCAGTTTTGTTGACAAAATTACCATGGAGGAGTAATGGCAGAAGGCACATGTCAAGTAGTGGCACTATTTTGTGTTTGAAACTCTAGTCTAGCAAACACGACATACAGATAAATGTGCAAGATGAACCAGAAAAGACAGATATCAGATAAATGAATGTTTTATTCAGTGTAAATAATCCAAAATTCCTTTAAACTGACACTCGTTCAAGTCTAAATTTTGTTATTATTTATTACTGAAAAGCATAATGGCACTACAGGGTTTCAAAAGTGTGTGATGTCTTTATATTAATGACTTATACAGGTCAACCAAGTGGTTTTATGTTAGCTTTAGATCTGTTTTGGCCATATAACATCTACTTAATCATTGAGGGGTGAGAAAAATCAGACAAAAAGCATGCAGAGTAAAAACAGGTTTTATTTATCAGTTACATGTGTTTGCTTGGAATAGTTAAAATTCTTTTTGTTTCTTGTCTTTATGTTTAGACCAGGAGCTTATATTTACAGTGAAAGGATCCCATGAAGGAAGCCAGAAGATTTCACTGGGCTCTGACCCCGGCCTTCAGATCATTGTATTTCATTGTGTCATAAATGACCAGACAAGACTGGACATCATATTACCAGAAGAGGTACATTCCTCTTCTGTATGTTAGCATTAACTATAGTGACATTACCAGAAAAAAAAGAGTATAACCAATGAAGCCAACTTCATTGTTGAGGCCAACAATGTTGGCTTGAAGAAGGCAACTCCTCTGAAGAGGAGAAGTGCTAGAGATGACAAAGCTTTCATGTGCACCCCTACTGCTTTTCACATTATTTCAGCTGGCTGACAAAAATGAAACACAGAAATATGGGGTCCTTTCTTTTCCTCTGAATTCGCTCCCTTTGCGGAAGGAAATAACAGCAGAAGAGGTGAGTGCTTGAGAACACTTTTGAAATAAATATTTTAAAATTATTCCTAATTTTGTCTTGCTAGAAATAAGGTTACCAAGTGACAAGAATCACTGTGTAAAATTGTACAGATATTTGTTGAAAATGTTTAAAAATAATGAAGATTGTTATATTCACTTTTAAGGAAGCAGATGGTAGCAAACGTAATAATTGCTAAGTCTTTGCAAACTTGTATACCAAAATTAGAATTAAGGGGTTTCAATGGACAAAAATGATGGTCATATGCATGTGCATTCCCGAATTTGTTACTGGAATAGTTCCACAGTGGCTTTTAATTAAAAGACAATTCAGAATGTGAACTTAATTCGCATCTTCTGTACATATTGATGTTAAGGGAGTATGTCGTTTTTTTCAATGAAGTAATATTTGATTCTTCTTGCTCTTTCTAAGCATGCAGTATAATGTGAATTCGTTGCCCCAAGCAGACTTACAAGAGAGAATTTGATACCAGAACAGTGAATGTGACTTTTTTTAATTGTACCAAAATAATACTCCTAGACATGTGAACTGTTGTTTGAGAACCTCCTTTCTTACTGAACGAGCCTTGTTTGAGCTTGAAGGAGGAAAGAAATATTTGAAAATTTTTTGGTAATTAACTTTATTTTCCTGATTTTTAGGATCAATCCCTTGAGTTGTGCTTGACAGCAAGAAAATGGTAAGATAGACTCCTTTTGTCCTAGTGTCCAGGATTACTGTAAACAAGTTATCTAGGGTTTTTTCTCTAGTCAATGAAGAGAGGAAAACTCAAGTGAGTTCTTTATCCTGTACTCAGGTGGTGCCTGAGGTAAGTGCAAGTCCATTGTGGTTGCAGAATCATGCTTGGCAATAGGAGTTTTGGTTTTTGTTTTTAGACTAGGTTTTTATTTTTAGAGTAAGTTAGTTTATTTTATGACCACTGTTCTTAGACATTCTTTTACATCTTAATTTCATTACCTCTTTATGTCAATCTACATAATGAGTGAAGTAAACTCTATCCCTCTTTGACTTTGCAAAATCATCAAAAAAAACAACAAACTGAAGGGCAGCCTGGCTCCTGCCCCTTTTCCTGCTTCATTGAGCAAAATGTGAACTGGGACCCTGACCAGTTGCACCTCTGACTAGCCACTCATAGGAACAGTGATGGGTAATATTGAAGAGAGTGAGGTTTCATGGTACTAATGAAAACTTTGTGTTGTTCACACAGTCTTTGCTGTTGATTGACATGCAGAAGGGGAGCAGCATTGATTTTTAGAGCATGGGAGGAGTTTGTGTTGATATAGAGAATGTAGAGATGTAGAGATTGGGTAAGAGAGCTACCTGCTCAATCTCAGCCCAAAACAAAATCTCCTGAAATGTAAATCTTACCAACTTAAAGAGAGAACAAGTTTACAAGAGAAAGTGCTGGAGTTTTTACATCTATCACTAAAAGAGTTGTTTGCTTGTAGGAGGTCAATCAAATCACCTTATTCTGTTTTCAGAATTAAGCTGGTGTGTACCAAATTTACTGGAGAACAGAAGGTACTGACATCAACCCTTCAAACATTTGTGTTCATGAGATGTTATTGAAGGTGATGTTCAGGATAGAATGTGCAGCCACCAGAGGGTGATGTGACACAAAATATTTGGGCAATTTTTTTCAGTAACAAGCATATTTGCCTTTTGGAAGGCACAAAAATTTTAATTGTTGTTTGTTTGATTTTGTACCTTTTGTTCTGCAAAAGTTTTGGCTTGTGCTTCACATTTCTCAAGGGAGAAAATTCAGTGTGACTGCTCACATGGAAAAAATGGTAGTCTTGTATTTGCAGAATGAAGGTTGTAAATGCTTAGCTACAAATCAGTTCAGCACACAGGTAAAAAGCATTAAATATCAGTGTATCTATGAGTGATCATATGGGTAAGCACAGGTGAAGAGACCACCATAAACCATTAAGGGCAGAATGCTGCACAGGAAATATTGTGATCTCTGTGAGCATCATGTGCTGATTAGGGTTACTTAACTGTTTATCCAATGCATTTCTATAAGTAAAGACAGGCAGCTCTGCAGAGCTTCCCAAGTGCTAGCTGGATTCATGGGACAGTTGGAGCAGCAGGGTGATGCTGCAGAACTTGTCCTGAGTTTCAGGCTCTATCACACACCTCGTTAGGACCTCTGCTTTCAGATGTTAGTGAGCTGTGAAAACCTGAGAACAGGGGATATTGCCATCATTTGAGTTTTCCAGGATACCCCGGTGACAGAATGGAATGGATACAGGAAAAAAACACCCCTGAAAATTACCCCTTCGGTGATCTTTCTCTGGCCTGCGTGTCTTGCTTTTTGTGCTCCCATGAACAAGAAATCTAAGGGACCTTGGAAACTCCTTTTATTGTTGCTACTTCCTGCTGGCAATACAAATACTCCTTCTATTCTTTGATCAACATGCAGACTCGAAAATATGTTGCTTATGGATTTTACTGACTACTTCTCCTTACAGGTCCTAATATTGGCTATAAATGATGCATGCATTGGTTTGTCCTGTTGTCTGTTCCAGCTCAGGAGACCTGGATGTGCGCCTGGGCTTCAGTCTGTGCATGGAGGAGCAGGACTTCCTGAAGAAAAGGAAGAAATATGTTGCTGCTGCTCTGAAGAAGGTTCTTAATTTGGAGGAGGATCTGAAAGACCATGAGGCAAGCCACATAGACCCCAGTGGCAGCTCCTCTCCAGGGATCAGGGCCTGGCTCACAAACTGGAAAAAGAAATAATAAAGCAGCTGAATTAATGCTGCTCTTCTAGGGCAGGCCTGGCCACCTAGGAAAAGAAACAAGCAAGCGAAGTGGTAGCTGGTCTATGCAGCAGAGTGGAGAAGGCAGGATTTGCCTTCATAGACTCCCAAACTTCTAAAGAGCTCCCCAGTTTAACCCATTCCTGTGTTGATTCCTGATATTGCTCATGGGTCTCAGGAGGAAAATCTATGGTGGGCAGACACGGGACAGCTGGGGGATGCCGCTTGGGAAACAGCATCCTGTAGCTCAGTAGCAGAGGCAAGGTGGTGTTTGTGGCGCTCCCGAGAGGATTCTGAGATGAGAAAGCTAAATTTTCACACAGACATCTGAATTAAAAGTGCTTTGGGTTGTTTCTGCAGCAGAAAAGATGCATTGTTGGGAAAATGACTACTGGAATAAAACTGCCAAGCTGGAAAAAAGCAGTGAATCTTGTAGCATAGTTGAGATGTATAGATGAAATTGTTGATTAGAGATTTAGCTTTATCACTGTAATCCCTGCTCTTGCTTCCATATTTCAGTCATGCTTTGTAATGGCTTAAGCCCGCTTGGATTGTTGAAAATCAAAAAGTACGAACATACCAACTGCAAGAATCCTCTTTAGCTGGCAGTTAAAAGAAATAAAAAGTTTTTCCTTACATAGCTGTCTGAGGGTTTCCTGACATGTGGAAAAATGGTTGAGATGGTAAGACCAAAATGATAAGACCAAACTTCATTTTTGAAAAGGTCTCATTAAATCTGGATCTGCTTTTCATATATTTAATCTCAAAATTTTGAAAATATTCCATCTCCCTTGTAAACTGTATTTTTAAAAATATTTTCAGTTCAAAGGTATCATTAGGATCTTAATTCATGTTGGTAAAGGTTGGAAAAGGTAAAGACAAAATATATGCATTTTTGAAATTATTCTGCTTTTAATTAAGTTGATTAGATTTTTCCTCAATATTTTATAATTTCCTAGATGTTAAGTTCTTATCAAGTTTGGAATGAGAAGGACATTATTTTTGTTTTTTGAATTTTGTAGGATGGGAGAAATATTTTCCTCAGGCTCTGTTCGTTGACTTTATAACAGCAGATCACTTGATGAAATTAGAAGTTAATACTTTAAAGCTGTAGATAGACATTTTCCATACAGCATGTAAGCATCCATGCGGCTCAAGATGTTAACGGAAGCAAATGGTGTACTGGATTAGAAAAAGATTAAGAGAAGAGTAGTCTCTTCAATTGCACCTGGAATTTAGACAGGAAAAATAAACAGCCTTATCAATGATTGAGCTTCAGGACATGAAGTAATTACTGGCCTGCGGTAAGTAGGCTTCGGCTGTTGTGTGGTTTGGCTGATTACAGGGTGCTCTGCATTCTTCTGAGACACTGATCATTGTTAGAGGCAGAATCACAGATCCCTAATCTGCTCTGCCATGGCAAATCCTGGGTTTTTTTTTTTTTTTTTTTTAATGACGGCTTTTAATAATACACTTTGAGAAGGATTCCAGGATGATGAGGTTGATGTCCAATTATATGTTAAGTAAACAGCCTCCCCCCACCCAATCTGAGTGGGTAAGACATGAACCTTACCTTCCCCATCAGTCAGAGGGTGACAACAGAAGCCTTTTGCATCACATCCTCTTGGACAAAGCAACGTCATTGCTTGTATCAGTGCCTATAAGCTATTACTTGATTTCTGCTAAGCAATGGCTCATGCCTAATACCTGTATGGCTTTCTCTGTCTTTCTGCCTTGCTGTGCTGAACAGGTGCCAGTGGTGGCCATCACGACAACTGGGGGTGGGACGAGGTCGCTGACAGCAATGTATGGCAGCCTACTGGGGCTCCAGAAGCTCAATCTGTTGGACTGCATTTCCTACATTGGTGGTTTATCGGGTACCACATGGTGAGGACGACCCTAACAAGTTTTGTGTCTTCTCTCTCTGGTTGATAGCGTTGATTATTTTTACAGCACCATCAGTTTATAATGAATGCACTTAGTAAATCAAAAGTAGTTCTATTTTCCCCATCTCCTCTGTTTCCACCTAGAACAAAGAAACAAAATGTACTCAGTAAGAGATCAATTGTCACCACTTTGACACAGTCTATGCCTGATATTTTCATATAAATGATGTATTACCTTTTCATATTTTATCAATTATACCTTAGACTGAATGCAATGAATTTGTCTTTAGACTGGAAATTGAAGAAAGATGGGAAGAAGAATTTATCCCTGCCATTTGCTGGTTAATCTCACTTCCATTTTGGATTTAAAGTGCATCTTCCTCTGGTAAAAGAAATATTTGGAATTTAGTGGAATTAATATTGTTGAAGATGGTCCAACAAATGATGCTGAGTTACCAGCCTCAGACTGCAACTATTGTTGCTCTTTATAAAGTGCTTGCTTCTCCCAGTGGGTATACAGCAGATGATGTCGCATTGTAAATAACTGTTAGGAATTAATTTCTGCGAGTTTTAGCTAGCTTCACTCCTCTACACCTGTTTGGAAGTGGAGACAGTTTTTGCATTGATTTATGTCAATCCTTTATACAAGTCCAAAATTTAATGTCAGGTTTGTCTAACTATTCTTTCAATTATTCTGCATGCATGTGGAGATCTGAGTGTACCTGTGTGTGTTATAGTTGCAAGGAGACAATAAGAATGATCCTTCCAGGACATGCTACAGGCACAAGAACTGCCCGGCGCTATTGCAGACTGGAGACAGTAGCAAATACCTAGCAAAAAATTATGACTAGAGCAAACTTGTAGTGACTGTTCCCTAGAGTATTCCTCCCCCTTCCAAGGAAAGAATATTCTGGGGGCTTGTGTAGTCTGTATTTAATAGCCTTGGGCAGAGTTTTTTCTCCCTTGCATTTCTCATATTGTTTTTGAGCCCACACAAACTTTTGCCATCAAAATGAGGGAAGCCTGGGAGAGGATTTGTTTTCCTTCAAAAGGAAAGGATTTCAGGTGTGTTTAGTTTTCAGTTTTGAATCCCATTTGAAATAAAACAGGCAGACAGGCTGCCCAAATTTCTGTGGAGCCAAACCACAGCATCAATCCTCTTTCCATTGTTCCTTCTCATGTTTCTTCAGGACAATGGCAAACTTGTATGAAGATGCTGATTGGTCACAAAAATATCTGGAAGAGGCAATCAAGGAAGCTCGCAAGCAAGTAATCAAAAACAAGATCTGCTGTTTTTCCTTGGATTGTCTGAAGTACTACTATAATGACCTGATGGAGAGGGTTAAAGAAGGACGTAACACGTCTTTCATAGACTTATGGGGGCTTGTCATTGAATCCATGCTACATGATAAGGTATTATGCTTTTTTTCTAGAAACCTGATGATCATCTATAATTACATAGAAAAAGAAAATAAATCTTGGGATGCTCTTAAGCACTACTAATGCAAATGGTTGATTAAACATTGAATATTTAGATTCATTATTAAAACATTACTCTTGAAATGAGGTTTACGTTGAAAGAGCGATGGCACGCTCTCTCAAGAGAGAGAAGTCCGCTCTTCTGAAAAATAAAGAAAAATCCATATGAAAAAATTGTTTTGAAATGTAAACTAATTATTTTGGACATTAAATATTCTGAAACCTGTTCTGGTCAGAATAGATGCTTAAAAATTAGAAATAATTTATTTCACTAGTGTAATTGAATATATGCATTTATAAAGCCTTAGCTGTAGGCTTTGCATAGGGACATGATTCAAATAGTGGGGAAGACCATTCTCTAAATATGTTATCCAGGTTTAAGCAAGTTTGGTGGACACACTGATACTTTTAGAATAGTATCGCTTAAGTTTCCTTCTAGTTTATGTTTATACAAGGAGGTTTTATGTTGTCATGTTCAATACAATACATTCTCGCATATGAATATACTTGCAAAGTGTATTATAGGATAATAAACTCTTTTACATGAGCTTCAGCCAAAAAAGTACCTTACCTTTCACTTATCCACATAGTTCTTCCTGGGGACTGTTTTTTCCCTTGCTAAATCTACACTCAACCTCTCTGCGTATCCCAAAATCTGAGAATCTGTATGGTAGCTGCTGCTTGGTAGGGAGTAGATTTGGGATATACAAAGGCAGATACTTCTAACAGTCCTGTAAGATGAAAACAGGGAGGAGAATCTGGATAAAGCTCATAATTCATGATGTTATTTCAAGTACACATTGTGTGTCACCGCATTCCTTTAACCAATTTTAATCAAAACCAGAAAGATGAACACAGACTTTCGGATCAGCAGCAGGCAGTGGATAATGGTCAGAACCCATTGCCTATCTATGTGGCCATCAACCTGAAGTCCAACTATAGCGCTCAGGCATTCAGAGGTAATGTTTATAATCCAGATTTCTTACTATTTTTATTATAATTTAGGTAACCTAAATGCACATAATCAGCTTCAATAATACAAGTCAATTCGTTATAATCACAAAAAGTTTGTTTCTCTATGTTGCCAGAAACAAAAAATATATTTATGCCATAGGAGATGCCACGCTTGCAATTTATCCTGGTCACAGAAACATTTTAATTAAACTAATCGTTATGATTATTCCATATAGTTTTGAACATTCCAGTTTTGAATAATTATGTCTTTGAATTTTTGAGTCCAGTGGCAGGAAAGTTACTATTATCTCCTCTGCTATTGATTTTCATGGTGTTAGTTTAATTTGAACAGCTGTGTACATCATGGCAGGTGAATGTTAAGCTCTCTGTCACTGTTGCCCTAAAGGGACCAAGTTATACCTGAGTAATGCATGCGTTCGGGTAGGACTAACTACAGGGAACACTAATGGTTTTGCTTAGACCAAGGTGAACAGCATATTATGCATTATTGCCTTTTCATGATCTGGATGTTGTCTCCATAGAGTGGTTGGAGTTCACTCCTTATGAAGTCAGTCTCCTGAAATACGGAGCATCTATCCGTGCAGAACATTTTGGAAGTGAATTCTTCATGGGAAGGCTGATGAAGAGGCTCCCAGAGACTCGGATCTGCTATATGCAAGGTGACTATCACAGAGAGGAAAAGGTGGCCTACTTGAAAGAGAGCTAGTGCTGGTGAGCACATGGTGTGTGGGGGACAACCCTGGGAAGACACCAGCAAACGGGTTGAGCAGGTGTGAGTCTGTATCACTGAGGACATACCTAGGAAGTATGCCCGTGAAGATATCCATCCAGACATAAAGGAAGTATCCAAGGTGAATGACTGAAGGTATGTATCAATTAAAATTCTTCCAAAACTACTTCATCAATCAGTTTCTATTATCTCTTTCGCATTGCAGGCATGTGGAGTAGTATATTTTCCATAGATGTGATGTATGTCTGGAATTTGGCTGCTGATTCAGAGGATTTCTGGTTCAGATGGACCAGAGACAGAGTGAAAGATATTGGTGAGATTTTTTTTTTTTTGGTACCACAAGGTTGACTGGCCCCATAAGTTAGCTCGTGTTTACAGCTGAGTGATGTTCTCTGGAGTTGTTCTGTTCAAAGGCCAATGCTATTGACCTCTGTTTTGGTACTCAGCTCTCCGCTGAACCACACAGTACACTGAAGGTGCACATCATTCAAGGAGTGTGAGGTAGTGCTTAGTTCCTAGAAGCTTGCTGCCTGCAGGTAGCCCACATTTAATTCACATTGTAATTCTGAGTTTTATTTGAAAGCACAGACTTTCAGGGCTTATAGCTATGTTTGGTTTACCTTCAGGCTGGGGATGGGACTATTGTCTTTTTTAAAAAAATATATATATATATAGATGGAGATAAGTGTCCTAAACTCAGAACTACTTTCCTTCTTGCAGAGGAAGAACCCTTTCTGTCCGTGAATCCTTATGAGGTAGACACATGTATGCTCACTCCCTCTTCCACCTTCTCCTCCGTTCTGCGAGATGTCTTAACAGGACGCCCAACCATTGCACAGTATCCCAATTTTATCAGAGGTTTCCAGATGCACAGCAAGTACCTGGAGAGCGATGGATTTTCCACCTGGAAAGGCACAGTAACACAGCATGTTTTTCAGTAGCATTTTTGGCAGGTTTAGATTGGGGAATCCATTTCGGATTTCCATTGTAGAGGAAGAGACAGGACTGACTTCTGAAACTCAGCTTCTCCCTTCCCCACGTGGAAGAAATGGGAGCCAAACATTTCAGTTTTGTTTCACTGGGGAGGTGGTGGTGGTATAAAAATTGAATTTGACTGCCTTGGGGATTGTGTTCCAGTGGCTGACATGAGCTCAGCCTGAAGAGACAAGGCATCTATCCTTTAGGGCCTAAGCAGCAGGAGGTATCCAAGGAGTTAGGAAAAAGCTGTACTGTGTCATTTATTCCTATAAATCAGTGCTGCTTGTGAGTCAGCAAAGGAAGCCGGGGAAAATAGATGGCAGAATTCTCTGTTCTTCCCTCTTTGCTTCTCTGCAGAAAGTTAATCTTTTTTACTTATTCACAAGATATGTTTGTGTTTCAGACACAGTGATAGACTCCTTCCCAAATAAACTGATGGAAACGGCCAATGATGAGCTCTCCCTGGTTGATACAGGGTTTTTCATCAATACCAGCTACCCACCACTTTTGAGATCAAAAAGGGAGGTGGATGTCATCCTGCATTTAAATTACAGTGGAGGGTCCCAGACACTGGTAAGAAAAGCCCATGGCATCTGAGATCCTTTTACTTCATGGTCTATTTTAGCCTACAACATTTATCAGTTAAAACAATTAACTTTCCAGTACTGGAAAGGGAAGAATCAAACTTCATCTAGTTTCCACCACCACTTTGACAATGATTATGCCTCTCTGTGTCTGAAATTGTTGCCCAGGTTCTCTAAGGAAAGATATCTGTCCTTCTAGTCCTCTGCTTAAACTAGGAGTCTAGCAGCAGATGTTCTTACTATGACAGAGATACGATCAAAAGAGTGAACTACAAGAAAGAATTCTGTTAATTACTTCAAGAATCAGAGATGCTGGTGAGGGTATTGCTCTACTTTAAGGTAAAGGTGGAACTGCCAATAATGCTGCAACACCCTTCCCAGCTGCCAGCATACTCAGTATGCTTTTCTGCTCTGTGTTTATGGAAAATAGCATACTGGACTGATGTTACAAAAAATGATGACTAGATGATTTGTTAGGTAGACTACTGGATGGTTGATTTCTCAGTAGAAAAGAAGGAGGGTAGTAGAAGACAGTGATTGATGGATACAGGCATTTTAAAATCATCAAAGTCTTTGTTGCAGTGGATACAAGATTTTTGAAAAGCTGATTAAAGAATTATCTGAATCTCTGATAGTGATTTTTGGTTATCTTTGAATTGAAAAAGATACAAAGACAATGGAAGTCCTGACAAAATTTTAACAGATTGCATGGGAAAGTCTGTGTGGTTCTGGGCTTGTTTATCTCGTATTAATCTTGTGGAAATGGACTAGCTGAAGCTGGACTTGATTAATAATGAAAAGTAATATAATTAGTGTTGCATACATAGTTAGATTAATATAAAAATGAACATAGGCTTACAGTAAATATAGATGTTTAAACAAACTCAGTTTTCTTTACGAGATCAGTAGGTATGTTCATAAATGTATTTGTTAATAGGGAGTCATTTTTAAACAATCAAAGCCTGCAGAGGAAGGAAAGACTGGGAAAGTGACAAACAACCAAGAGGTGAAGACAGTGACGCAGAGAATCTCGACTGATCAGTTCCTTCTCCATTCTTGCAGTTCCTTCCCAATTCTTGCAGGTTTTTTTCCTTTCCCTTCTGAACCTACTTATAAAACCTATTTAATTAGAACCAGAAAACCAGTCCTCTGGCTTTTGACTTTATTTGCAGGTTTGTAGAAAGTGAATGTTTCCTTGTTTTGCCATAAGAAATGAAGAAAAAAAGATAAGCTGCAACATATGGTGTGTCTATGGCCATTTGTCTGAAACTTAACATCTTCCTAGAGGAAAATACAAGCCTCGAAATATTAATGTTAGGTGGTGGAATTTAAAAAAAAAAAAAAAAAAAAAAGTCCAACTCTCTGGATCATTTTTGGGTTTTGATTCTTTTTATTTATTTTATTCATTCATTCAGCCTCTGGATCAGATTGCAAAATACATATCGGGGCAAGGAATTCCATTTCCCAAAATCGAGATAAGTGATGAAGACAGGAAAAACTTGAAGGAATGCTATGTGTTTGAAGATGCTGACAGTCCACAAGCTCCAACGGTGCTCTTTTTCCCCTTAGTAAATGACACCTTCAAGAATTACAAAGCTCCTGGTGAGTCATCTGTGGCTTGCAATTCTAATAAAAAGTCAGTTACCTGGTGTGCTTTCTCCCTTTCATATCTAACATCTCACTGTTGTCTCTGACTTTGTCTAATGTTGACACCGTCAGTCTCATCACTGACAGAAAGAACTACTCTTGTGTCAGTATGCCCGAGCCGAGCAAACTACGGAAGCTCTCCTAAAAAATTTAGGATGAAAACAGGCATTTATTCCATAGGAATTACCAGAGATACCGTGAAGGTAAAACTCCCCAAAATACATACAACATGGGTAGCAGGTCCTCAAGCTGTTATACTCTATTGACATGCACTTCTTATGCACCAGTGCCTTCAAAAAGAGATGAAAACTGTTAGAGGTTTTAGTGATAGTCTATTTGTCATCATCTGGATTCAGAACTGAGTGGACTGGGATTTTTTTTTATTTTATTTTTTAATATAAACTGTCGTCTCTCTGAGAGCCATCGTTTCTGCTGAACTTTCAGTAAGCGTTGCTATTTCATTCAGTACAAGATGATTTGTTTACTTTTTGCTTCCTCTTTTCTAGTTTGAACAACAAAGATCTGATGTTGTCTAAGGAGTGGTCTACAAGTGCTTCAGCTGATAATGGGTGGTGTTCTTATTCATTTGGGTATAGATCAGTTTTGAACAGAAGCTTGATTCAGAGTCTGAAAAATATGCTGCTGCTGGACTACTTTTACATCCCTCTGGCAAATTCTCTCTTCCCTTCAAATCTCCCTTTTCTACCTGTAATTCAATGACTGATATGAACCACACGCTGTAATAAAATCTTATTGTTGCATCTTGTGGTTTTTCCCTCAGGTGTGGAAAGGAGTCCTGAAGAGATGGCTGAAGGCAAAGTTGATGTTTGCAGTCTCCTCTCCCCATTTACAACAAGGGAGGTGTGTTTCAGTGAAGAGAATTTTGACAAGCTGGTGAAATTGACTGATTACAACGTCCTGAATAACGAGAAGCTGATTATTCAGGCCTTGCGCATGGCGGTGGCACGAAGGAAGCAGAGGAATTATTAGCCACCATTTGCTAGCTTTAACCTTCCACATGATATTTCTTAGGTTATCTATTATCTAGCAAGATTAAAATGTTTGATGCTCGCCGCTCTAATCTGCAGTTGAAATTGCATCATTCCAAGGACTTGCTGGACTCCAATTCATTCTATTTAAATGACGGTTCAGACGAGCAGATTGGAATTTACGGTGGTTTAATCCAAAACAACCTTCAAAGCAGAAAATTTACATTTAGTTTTGTTAACTTTGTTACTTTACCAGTGGAGATATATTCCATATAATTTTCAGATAGGTTTTTCTGAGATGATAATGAAATATGTAGCACATTAAAAATGTGAATTCATATGTGTTTCTCTGTCCGCCAGAACAGTAATCCCTTGAACTGGAATCTTTCTGATTGATAGCTTCTTGATTGTATTGGTCTTGCTTATCTTAATCATTGACACTACGTAGTTTGTCATCTCTGATGTGATTGTCTACTGTGAGATTTTTTAATTCAACTGGGTTTCTTCATTAACCTTCAAAATAAGGTTTTTTTTAAGTTACTATCAGTGTTTAAAAAAATCTACCAAGTTTTCACCATCTATTAAAAAAACAAAAAGCAACAACACCCAAACCACTCTGAATTAGGTCATCGTTGTTTCATATGATCTTAAGTGTCCTTTGAGCTGCTATTCACAGAACCACCTACATTTAGCCTAAGTAGCAGCTGTGTTTCCCAACTTTTCTTCCTTTGAGTTTTCTCTTGGAGTTGCTGCCTGTCTGTCTCTCATCTTCACCTGCCTTGACTGTTCCTGCCAAGAGTCCATCTTCAAGTGTTTCAGAGCATGGCAAGGGGCTGCTAACTATGCATAGATTATGGCAACAGAAGATGACCTTTTGAGCAACCTTCCAGATGTAGTTTTTGCAACTGTTCAGTGCTTTCCAGCAAATAATCTTTTATCTTGAAAGAGTGATTCCTCAGTGTCAAAAATCCTAGAGGTCTTCTGGGGGAAGATAGCCGCCAGTCTTCACACAGTTCTACAATGGTTAGATCACAAGCTGTCTTTCACAACAGCAGCCCTGCAGTGTGGAGCTAAGATACGTGAAGAGACTGTTCTCAGCAGCTCAAATAATGCCTAGGATGATCTCATTTTTGGTAATAAAAGAGTCTTACTATTGCTATGAATATCAGACCAACTCTCCAGTGCAGGACAGATGTTGAGACAGATTATGTTATGTAGTGACAAATTTGTTTTTATGAAACTAAGTTCTATGAAATGGAGAAAAAAAGACTCCTGTGCTATGGGATAAATAGCTAATGGTGCATCTGGAACAATTTGGGTGGTGGAATAGGGGAACTGGGCTGTGTTTTTCACCTATGAGAGCGTTCATTGTGTTCATGCTACTGCAACACTTCTAAGGATATGGTGTAACCCTATTTCCAGGTGCAATATTGCATGTTTCAATTGAGATTATTAGCACTGCATGTTGCAAGGCAACTGTAATTGTGCTTCAGCTCCAGAACTCTAGAATCACCTGCTCAAGGGATCCCTCTGGGTCTTTCCCAGAGATATCTTTGGTTTGACCCTCATGGTTTCTGCGCCTTTTTGGGGGAAATCAAACAGAGCAGGATGGAAGCTGTTTCTGTGTGTTTCACAGGGAAAACTTAACAACAAGACAGAAAAAAGCCAGATAGGTGGATGATGCAGCCTGAGCCTCATTAACGCTGCTTTTCATCAGGACTAATTAGTCCATCTTCTAGCCATGACTAATTGCTGCACTGACACAGCTGTGCTGCTTCCTGAGTCAGCCGTGGGGTATCTCTGCGTTGTGTCCTGCTGATAGAAAACTGCCTTTCCTTCTCCAAGCGAGTTTCTCCTGCTCTCAGATCTCTCTGTGGTTCTTTCCTTTATCTTCCCAATGTTTCAATGTCACCTGTTGAAAACAGGCTGCCGAAAAATATTCGTTTCCAGATAAAATTGATAAAACCTGCAGTAGACTTAAAACTGAGCTGTTTGCTATCTTCTTAGGAATACTTTCTTTGGCTACTGCTTTTTGTAATGTTTGTCATCCATCCTTCATCAATTAAACATTTGTTTGGATGATATTTGCTTCATCAATCTCTTAAATTAGAGTATCTTTGAATGTCAAACATTTTATTAAATTTGAATTATATCTGTGGCGTTACTTTAATCAATTCTCATTTCATTGCAAAGTGAAATGAGATTGAGTTCTATTTTTTAGTTTTCATAGTAGCAAGGACGATTGTTTTTCAAAAAAGTAAACCTTTCATTTCATCATCTGTTATGTATTCACTTTGTGCACTCCCTCGGTGAGACAGGGACGGTCTCATTTAATGCTCACAGTACCTCGCATAGTGAGATCTCATAAATGCAAGAACATAAAGAATATGCTAGAACATGAAGAATAACATTATTTTCAAGTGACATCCTTCCAAATGTATTGTCTTTGAGATAATTCCCTTAAACACTTAAATTTAGATGCAGAAAGTAAAAACCTTTGAGAAAGTGAGGGCGCTGTTAAAGCTTTGCCCTTACCATGGAAATTCTCTTGCAATCTCAACAGCGGATTTGGAAATTTTCATGCAAATTTTTCACTGCAGTAACTGCTTGGCTGAAGGACAGCTTACTGCCTGAGAGCACCATGGAGGTTGAGATAGGGATGGAAAATCATCTCTCAGATACGTCTTTAAGCAAATACCTACAATATAAGTGTATATTGCAGCCATAGTCAATAAAAAGCTCCAAAAGTACTTTGTCTGCATAGTGATTTGTTTGGACATTCTTGGCCAAAGAAGCCCTTAGTGCTCACCCCTGGGCAGCTTTGCAGACCCCTGAAGGTGCCAGACCATTTCATGCAAGGGGCTGCATCCTGGCAGCCCTCTGGTATGCCAAAGCTCCATGGCCTCCTGAAGAAGAGATGGGGATGCTCACAGGAGTACAAAACATTTGCTTGGTGCCCAGGCCTGTGAAGGGAAGATTCCTGCTGGATGTTGAAGTCCCTCTAACAGTGGCTGCAAAGGCCGTCCTTTTGTAGGGCCGGAGCTGGGGTGTCCGTGTGTCACCTGCCAGCAGCAAGGAGGAGGAGCTGGGGGTTGCTCAATGGCTGGTGGCTGGGGCGAGGCGGGCGCTGAGTCAGGCACCCACATGCCTGCCTGTCTGCTCCAGGCAGCTTAAAGCGTGAGAAGCTTTGGGAGCTCCTCTGTACCCACCTGCTGCTGCGTTTCACGCCTGGCTGGAACGCAGGGAAGACCACGATGGGGGTGTTTTACAGCACAAGCCAGGTAAGGAAAGGGAAGAGGAGGCTCTGGGATGAGCTGTGATGAGCAGTCTAGGGAGCCTTGGTGTCAGAGGAGACCTCCTGTAGGAAGCGTTGTTCCTGTATCTCCAGCTCTGAGATTCCTTCAGCACCAAGGCTGAGAGCTATTGCGGTTCCTATTGTGGTTCCTACCTGGGTTTTGTGCCCACTCTGAGTTTTTGCTTTGAGGAATACTAGGGTTTCAATGCTGCAGTAATTTTACCATGTTTTGTAAATGCCCAGTTTATACACTGCTGTTGTCTTTCAGTTCCATCCAATGGGATCTGGCAAAACAACCCACTGAGGAAATCTGAAGAGGCATAACTAATGTGAATGGGAGCACAGGAAAAGCCAGAAAGTTGATGTTATGTAAGGTGTTATATGTGAGCTCTCTTAGAAAGTGTGGGAATCTGGCAGCACTAGGGAATCAATGGTGACAAAGAAGGCTTTCATTGCTGTACGCGGATATGCATACAGTTGCAGTGATACTCCCTGCTCAATGGGTAATATGCATGAATTCTCTCATGCGTTTGTTATATTGCTACAGTCTCTTTGTTTTGTTCCTATATTTTTGCAATTGGTGTTTTTTTCTTTGTTTGTTTGGTTCAGAGCATTAAAAATGCAGGGTTTTTTCTCCTTTTGTTCCTTCAAAAAAGACAATTATGTAGGGAACAAACTACCTCACCTTCAGCCTCCCATACTTTTGATTATGTGTTGTGTTTGTCCACTCCTTGCTTAGGATGAGGGAGGATGACAAAATCAAACCAGTTCCCTGGCAGATTTGTTAAGTATCTTCTGATTACCACCTAGGTTTACGTGGTTTCCCAGGTTTTCCAATGATGCTTTCCTGTGACCTTTGCATTAAGGAAGATTGGATGAGCTCAGTTATTCTGAGAGAAATAATTACAGAACTGTTGCTTTCACTGCCCCCTTCTGAGAAGTTTGGAATGGGTTCCTGGAAGACATTTTTCAGGTTCTCATTTTCTGAGAGCTACTGCTGCTCTATGTCAAACGTAACTATGGAGTTACATGGCTATAAACCAGTTGACACGCAGTGTCATTGCATCATGATATCATTAATAATTCCTGCTCTGCTAGATTGTCCACTGTTTGTTGTGAAATACAGTAGATCTTCAGGACATCCTTTGAATTTGCACAGACCAAGATGTATATCAGCTGTATTAATAACGCAACAACCATTTTTCTGTGGTTGGGTTGTAAGAGTCAGTCAGCCACCACAAATTGAGGGTTTCCACAAGTTCCCTCAGAATGGAAAATGGAGGGCATTGGAGATTTGGTCTCTGGCTGAGTGTACATTTGGGGTCTTCAGCCACACCTGACTGTAAACCTTCTGGGAAGACAGAAAATATGACGCACAAGGAAGAACCTCAGTCTAAAAATGTTTTAGATGGTTGATATTGAAACATTTAATTCAACAGTGCTTCTGTTCTTTCTCTCCACGTGCTAATCCCATGTGTTTTGCTTGCTCTTCTACAGACAGAACCCTCTCCATGCAACTTGCTCACCGTGAAAATCATACAGATGAAAAATGCCAGGAAAGCAGACTTATGTGAGTATCTTTCCCATACCTATGGAGTGTACACGTGCTTGTAAAGCTACCTGGAGTTTAACCAAGTGTGGCAAACGTCACAGAGTATTTATAAAAGGAAAAGGAGAGGCAGAGATGTTTGGCTGTGGTATGATGAAGTAGCATAGTTAATATAATTTATTCTTAGACTTTTGACAGCATAGCACTGAGGTCCAGCCACCAGCTGTAGTTCAGATCTGTTTGCACAGAATGCATAAAATGCAGATTCAAATGTGAAACAAAGAGCAGGTCTTTATTCAGAGGAAATGGTGCATTAAGAAATCTAGATCAGGGCACTTCTTTCTGTGGTTCCTTCTTACAGTGATATCTATCCTGTCTATAGCACAGAATATTTTATGTGTGCTCAGGACTGGATATTTGACATCTCTCATGGACTCATCTTTCAGGGGAAGTGTGGTTAGGTATTGGAACAGACTGCCCAGGGAAGTGGTGGAGTTGCCATCCCTGGAGGTATTCAAGAGTTGTGTGGATGCAGCGCTTACGGACATGGTTTAGGAGTGGACCTGGTAGTGTTAGGTGATGACTGGTTGTGATCGAATGAGTCTTTTCCAACCTAAAAGATTCTATCATTCTATGACTATCATTCTATGACTATCATTCTGTTCACATTTCATTCAGCCATAGGAGATTCATGTTTCAAAGCACAGTGGAGTGCTTGCAATATTAACTGTTCCTGTTCTTAGTAACTTTTACAAACTGTTTAGAAGTTGACAAGTACGTAAGTTTATTACTGCTCCATAATATCTGAACAGCAAAGCACTAGAGGAAAACGCATGTGGTGCAATCTTTGCCAGTCTGAGGAGATTGCTGGTTATCTTGCATTTATTCATTTATACAGATAGAAAGGCTTCAATCCAGAATGTTTCTGTAGGAGGCAGACCAAGTTAAATTTGTTCAGTTAAAATGATGCAGGATTGTAGCTGTACGAGAGATTTCTTTGGGCCTTTCTGTAGCTCTGCTATTATTGTGTCAAGCTCAAATGTATATGACAAACAGTTTATCACTTTCATTTTTACTGAAGAGAAGCAAGGTACTTTCTTGTTGCTGAATGTATGGGGAAGAAGAATTTGTATGAACTTACTTCAAATGTATGGAGGGGAGATCTGAGGTTTAGTTAAAGGCTGGGGGGAAATGTCTTGCTACAGCTTAAAATCCTTCTGAAGGTACTAATGTGCACTCTGTACTAAAAGAAAGAGGAGTGGAAAAATAGGGCCTTTAGACATCTCCCTAGATAATCACGTCCTATTAAGCCATCTGCGTGATAATGAGCTTACCAAATTTCCTCTCCACCTTTTTCTCATCTAGATAAATGCATTTTACTTTTGGCTTCAAACTATTTTTACTCTGAAGGAAGTTGCCTGTGTTTCACTGCTGTTCTTCCCAGGAATAGAAATTTTTAGGGCCTGGGCCAGGTACCAAGATGCTCAAGCATTTCTGCTCCGTACTGTGAGGGTGTTCCTCCAGCCCCTGCCTCTGCCTAAAGGAGAAGTTTGGATGGCAGCAATGTTTACAGGGCATGGCCTGGGGTCTGGAGCAGCACGGGCTTTCCAGGCTGAGGATATTTTGCATTACACTGTGAAACCTGTACTAGAGGTTGTCTGCCAAACAGGGCGATAAGCATTTCACCACCAACATGGCCAAGCTATTATCTGTTTTAAATGGTCAGATCAGTCAAACCACGGAGGGAGAAAAAGGCACAAACAAAACAAATATCATGCTTGTAAAGGTGGATGTTTTTTTTGTTGGGTACTTCCATCACGTGGGGAAAGAGAATCCCTGACAAAACTGTTCAAGATGCAGAAGAGAAATTAAGAATGATGTTTTGATATAAAAGAAACACCTCTCCTGTCAGGCAGGGCAGCTAGTCTGCTGGTATCCACACTGGCATGCCAGGAGATGTGCAGGTAGGAATCACAGCCAGCCTGTGAGCAGGTCATTTTGTGTCTGAATGAACTGAAGCCTTCGTTTAGTGGAGGACAAAGAAAGGGGAATGATGTATCTATTAACTAGGATTTCTCATGTTATCTCTCCTGGAGTGCAGGACTCAATGCCACAAATCATATCCTCTCCCCTAAATTTGACTTTGTACCCAGAACCTTGTACTTTGAGGATTCCAAATTTGTACCACTTGTGGTACAACTAGCATTGCATACACTTAATTTTTGAATCTGGTTTTGACTGATAGCTGCTTATTTCCAGTATCATTGATCTTTTGCTGAGGGTAAAACCTGTCAGTAACTTTTATCTGAAAAATCTGCTTTCCAGCCATTTCAGCCTGTGGTTTGCTATACAGCCAGACTCACAGAAGTCACATATTTCAGTTACACACTATTAATCATATCAAATAAAACTGATTCATTTTTATTTTACATAAACTAATTTCACATCTGGATAAAGTCACTGGTAATGCAAAACTAGTGCGAATTTCATGTTGGTAACTTGGGACTTTCTCTGAGAAGAAGTAAAGGGGAGACTTAAGATGAAAAAACATCACTACAACAAAGTTAAGCTATTTTTATTGGTGCATCACTGGGGAATATTTTACTTACTTTTTTTCAGGCATCTTTACAATTCCCTAGAGATCAGTTTGGCACAGACTTACGAAACCCAGAAGCATGTGGGCTTCCATCACCAGCTACACTGACGTCTTTACAATACCATTTTCCTGATAATGACTTTTTTTTCCTCATTAATCCTTTTCAAGCTCTTTTTTTATTACTTTCATTTTCCTGCAAACCTTTCTCTTTACAAGATGGCAAGTGTCACCTATTTCCCAGCCATCCCAATCATGCTTATCCTTTTTTTAATGAAGTGAATCCCATTTTGTTATATTGTCCTCTCATGACCCTTCCTTGCACTATTTCTGTACAGTCTTTGCATCACTTTGTTTAATACTCAGCTAATGCTTAAAAATTATCCCAACCTGGCACCATGGGTTAATTTCGTTATTCTGTCTGCTTCCTCTTCTAGATAATAAATACAGATGGGAAAACCAGTCCATCACAATAGTCTCAAAACTTCAATAACATCAACTACAGAACAGATATTGCAAGACTTTCAATGGAAATTCAGTGCATAAGATAATATTTTGATCTGAGACTATTTAAATTACTTCTTTCTACTTTTTTAACTCTTAATCTTTTTAATACACGCCTGTACTATTCAATCTCTTTTTCCCACTGATTCATCAATGCGTAAATAATACATCAATGCTGATTTCCATTTCTGTATTGATGCATCACTGATGTCACCTGTGTCTTTAGTGCCTTGTTTATGATCTCCATGTTCCCCCTTCCCACTGAGAACACCCACGTCCCTATCATGCTCATTCATTAGAGTTATTAATATTCCTGGACCAGTGAGTGCTTGCCAGTTCCCAGATTTGGGTGTGTACCTTGTCTGCATCCTGACTCCTTAATGGGGTGGGAGTTGGATGTGCACCAGTCCAACCCACCCTTATAAACAGGTCTTTCTCTGTGGACAATTTCAAATTCCACGCTTAGCCTCTTGTGCTACTTGGCAACCAGCATGGCTCCATAACCAAAAGAAGTATCTTTTTGCAGTACCTGCTTCATCTAGGGAGCCCCTCCCAGCAGGAGATCACGGATGCCAAAAAGTTCGTATAGGTTCAAGCCAGAGACTGGACATGTTCACAGAAGAAAAAAAAATGCAGCAAAGGTTGGCTTAGAAAGTCTCTGAAACTGAAATTGTGAGTGAAGACTGGGAGCACTGTGTGATGTTTGCCCTCTTTTTATGCGCTTCCTTAGATGCTCACCAAATATGGGGCATAGTCTCCTCTGATGCTGATGTCCATCCCTAACAAGATGAAAAATCCTTCTCCCAAAAAAGGACTAAAGGTCTAAAGAACAAGAATTCTGTAGAGAAGCAAATTCATTAAGCGGAATTAACAAATAAAAACAAAAAACCCCAAAGTGTTAAGAGTTAAACAAAAAGGTAAAAATAAGGAACTGAATAGAAATGCTAAGATGAACATTTTCAAGCCATCATTATCTGCATTCTGAAATTTAGAGACCCCAGTATGCATGGGAGGGACATGGATAAATGGATCTTGAATGTTACAGAGTTAAGCAAATTTATCAGCATTTTCTCAGTGAAATAATGATCTTTTCTGAAGATCTTGGGGGGGAGGGAGCAGGTGAGGAGCAGATTTTTTTCTTTAATTGTAAGTTAATTTTGAAAATATCTAAGTTCTGTTTTTTTTTTTTTAATATAAGGCTGATGTTACTTTTGAAGCAATATTTTATAAGATTGTGAAGTATATATATATATTTTATTTTAAAATCATATTTTATGGTATTGCAGTAGCAGTTCTGCCAGGTATGAAATCAATTCATGGAAAGGCTATTGAGACCCTGAAATGAAATCTAGCTGGAGAAATGTATTATTGCTTGAGGAACTGTGGTCCAATCTGATACTTATTACAGGAACCCACAGACTTCCTCTGGTGCTTGGTTCTTGTACTACTTTTATTGTTTCATTGTTATTTATTACTTACCTCACCATGATGTTTAAGCAGTTGCAATTACATATCAGCAGACTATTGTTCTAGATGCTGCTTGAAATTTCATCATAAAATAAGAGGATGTGGACAAGGAAGAAAACAGAGAAAAAATTGTATGGTTGTTATTTGGCATAATCTCAACAAAGAATAGCTGTAATAATGGGTGTAAATGACAATAGTAGTACAGTTTTAGGGATACTTGTATGCTGTGCCACCCTAAGTGAAGGGCAGGGTGCAAATGTGTGCGAAAGCTTTTTGTTGAAGTTTAGCTAGTAAGTGATGGAGATTAACATTAAATGTTGCCTGGAGGCAAGAAATGCTCTCCTAGGCATGACTGAATTAGGATAGTCAATCTGTGAAGGGCCTTGGAAATGAAGGTGTTTACTCCCACACTCCCACAGAAGTAGCCAGTGTCCTTTTTTTGAAAAAAAAAAAAGAAAAAAAAACCACAAAAACAAACAAAATAACAAAACAACAACAACAAAAACCCTCAATGATCTAGATTATCTAATAATCTGCACTCTAGAAAACATCAATGCCAATGTACCCATCCATAGCCAGGTCTCTGCTGAGCCACCCCAGTGATGAAGAACAAAAATGCTTTTTTTTTTTTTTTTTGCTGGTAGTAATAGTTTATATTTTGTAAGATGAGTGGGTCCAAGTGAGGGACATCCATGACTATGGCAATAATCTGAGCAAGCAGATAAATATTTGAGACCTTATTCTTGTTTTCAGCACAATAAGAAAAACTGTACCTTGAGAGTCATGAAAAAACCGTACCCTTAGAAGTTGCCTCCATGTGAGCATTCACATTCAGTCCAAGAGAAGGATGCCCAGATTGCTGCGTATGTTACAGATGGGCTGGAAGCTGTGTCTGTTAGCATCAAAAAAAGGGGAAAGAAAATTTTTTTTGTTTAGCCCTGTTTGAATTTGAGCTGTCTATGAGATGGATGAAACCTTGGTTTGAGCCAGAACAGCTGGTGTCATGCTGTTGTATGGGGTGCAGCATGGTACTGGGGCCATGGTATTTTTTAGCATGGATCATGCAGTTGTAATGCTTTCTAATGGCAAAGTGCAATTAGGATCCAGTCCTGCAGCTATCCTGGAAGATAATTAGAAACTTAGTGTAGTAATTGTACAAAGACTGTGCTTTCATAAGCACATGCTGCCATTCCTGCTTCTGGCAGGATATTGCCCCACGGTGATGCCACAGCTGCCACCTCAAGCATGGTTTGACAGCTGCTCATGCGTCATGGTAGAGGAGAGGGACAACAGTTGCTGCTGGGAAGTTCTGCCGTGTGCATTGTGTGAGCATCACCACTGCTGTTCACCTCCTGTAGTTAGGTGGCATTTAGGCTCACGTGCCAGGATAATGATGATTTGCTTGCAGGTATCTGGTAATGGGAGCCTTGTACGTATACAAAAAGAGACCCTTGATATAACACAGTGTGATGTTCTGCTGCATGAATGATGGGCAGAGTGGAGTGCCAGTTCTCACGTCTGTTTGTACATGGAGTGGATCAGGCGGAATATCAGGATCACTCACAAACTTGAGTGGGTCCTTCTGATCCATTTTCTAGATCTGACAGCAGTGCATTAATCTCAGTCTGGATAATCTCAATCTGGAGTTACCAAACAGCAAAAACAGACTTTCAAATGAAACTCTCCTATATGCATATGGAAGATTGGGAGCTATTAGTACTCTTAGAAACTCAGGCAATCTCTGTGTTTTGATATTTTTGTAATTTTTGTATATACCACAACAACCTTCATCAGTGAACGTTACTCTTTTTCCTTTCAAAACTACTCGAACAAAAACGACTCAAATCTCAGTGGAGTCATGAAAAAAAGATGGACTTTATCAAGTCTTCAGTAACACAGAGCTAAAGGGCCAAGTCAATTACTCTGTGTTTCCCAAAAGTCAAGTCTACTGGTAAAACTAAGTGGGACAAGGCTAAGTGTTGTCAGATGAAGACGTGCCTGCTATGTAATGGCAGGAATGCTTGAGTAGGTGGCATTAAAAATAGAAAAAATATAATGCTAATGATGAGATTGACATTTATGGGCAATACTCTGCCATGCTGTCTTTGGCACTTGTATTGTTGCTCCAAACTAACAAATTGTTTTCCATAGGGTGATCATCCTTGACTTTGGAGTGTGGATCCAAAGGGTTGTTAATCTCATGATTCACATTTGCCTTTTACTGTTTAATGACTATGACTAAAAGCATTCACAGGTGGAATGGATTATTTAAGCTCTGCAGACAGCTGCTAAACCACTGTACCAGAACTTTGGGTTCCTAATATCCCTCGCTTGTAAAAGAGCTCATGCATGAAGCCAAGCTTTACAGCTGACCTCTTCATTTGGGAAAAGGAAATTAAAACCTTAAAGCTTCCTTCCTTAGTATCTGGACACATTCAAATTCACAGGTGAACTTTGTGACCTGAATGCACCCCTGAGTGAAACAACAAAGCAAGAGCAATGCAATCTTGTGCAAAGCAGGAATGTCACCTCTCTCTGTGCTGAGAAGTACGGACAAGATTTCACTCGCCCCTTGTATTGCAAATACCTTTATGTCTTTCTCTACTAGTGCCTCTGGTTGTATAATACTGACTTGATGGCACCTTATCTGGCCAGCTTGTATTCTGCCATGTATACAGAGCTTAAAAATTCATCCAGTGCAACACCTTATGGGGAACTAAACGTGACTCACTGATCTGTTGCTTTCATGCTTTTTCTCTCTTCCACAGTAACCCAGTCTGATTGCTATGTGAGCCTGAGACTGCCCACAGCCTCGGTACAGAATTTCCGAACCAAAACAATTCCCAACACCAAGAACCCAACATGGAATGAAACCTTCCACTTCACAATTCAGAGCCAGGTTAAGGTAGGAAAGGAAATGTGGCTATCCCCAACAGTTGGTGCTTGCCTTCTACCCACCTCCTGATTATTCGACTGAAGACAGAAGCCCAGAGGCCCTTTTCCCTGCCTAGAAGTCACACTTTCTTACCAAACATCAAATAATACCATAGCCTTTCATACTGTGGGTTTGCCTGAGTTCCTTTATGAAGTTGTACTGTCGTGCTGTAGTTATTTAGCTTTCAATAACATAATTAAACTGTCTATTCCTGAATAGTCAATAGAGCCTGTAGAGACGAATTGTAGAACAGTAAAACACAGTTTCCTTTGCATTCATTCTTGGACTTCTTACCCAAATTCTTCCAGCTAAATTGAACTGTCTGTAGTATTTTATGCTTTTTAAACCTTATGCAACCTGTTTTTTCTGTTCCCAGAACATTCTGGAGCTGAAAGTTTGTGATGAGGACAAAGTGACACAAGATGACCACCTCCTCACTGTTTTCTTTGATGTCTCCAAAATCCAGCTTGGAGAAAACATCCAGCTGAGTTTCCAGCTGAATCCAAAGGTATGAATAAAAGTCAGAGGCAAAGGTAAGTGGACATGGTCAGGCGAGAATTTGGTTATCTCAGCTTTTCTCTCATCTGTTCAGCATACACGCCCTTCCTACTGTCTACTTAGCCACTTGAGTACACCCATCTGTTTCAGGGGCTGGTGACCACATTTGCCTCTATAATTACAGTGGATTTGGGATGCTGTTTTTGCAGATAAGTTGGCCAATGCTATAAGGCCTGTTTAGTTTCTCTATTTGATGTCAAAAAGTTGAGAGATTTTGGCATTTTTTGCAGTTGGAGCTCATGGTTCTGATCTGTGGCTTGTGTCCAACTGATATAAAAACAGCAATCTTCATTTCATAAGGTTGAGACAACCTCATACCGAAGCTTTAAGGATGACATTTAGGCCTAGGAATACGTTACTTGAGTGAGTGCTGGTTTGATTTGATACCCGTTTTGGAAAGGCTGGATCTCTTTGCTGTCTTTCATCATGCTTGCGCTAGAAGGCCTGACCAAAACCTGCAAAGGAGGATTACAGATGATGAAGACTGAGAGTACAATTGGACTCTGTCCAACCAAAGTTCATTCTCCAGAACACCCTGGGCTTTGTATGCCCAAGCATGCCGCCATGTTAGTGTGCCACCAGGCCCATTTGCACAGGTTGTGGGTGAGGCCAGGAGAGGGGTGGGATGGTTTGGATGCACCAGAGAAATTCAGGCTTTTTAATGCTGAGAATTTAGTGGGGAGCACTCAGAGCTTCTGGCAGGGGAAGAGGAATTGTGGGTGGCCTGCCAAGCAGTTGAGGGTGAATCTATGCCTGTGGAAATACAGAGCAACTGTCAAGAGATCCTGCAATACATATCTTGACCTACAAGGTGTAAGCTAGAAGCCTGCTGATAGAATGCCTACGACATTTGAAGTATGCAACATGAAGTGTAACAGATACAACATGAAGAAAATGAAATCTGTTGCATGCACAGTAACTAAAGGTGGATGCTGACTTGCAGAAGCCCCCTGAAGAGCACAGTTTCCTGTAGGGTGTCTTTCAGCACAGGAGAATCAGCATGCAGTGATTTTCTTTGCTTTTTTTCTCAGGGAAAAGAGGAGCTGGAAGTTGAATTCACAATGGAGAGTAGGTGAGTAAAGTTAAACAGATGATCAGTAGAAATGCAAGCCAGAGACAAAATGTTTCCAATACAAAACATTTGTTTACACTTGCAGCCCCGTAACACTGTCCTAGTCTGAATAAAATAGATGGGAACTTTGAGCGTTCAGAAAATGCTCGTGTATGGCATTTAACAGAGAAAGGGGGGCATGGGCAGTGTGTGATGTGTGTGATGCATCTGCACTGGGCACCCAGACACACTGACGAGCTGGCACAGGTGCTGATAAGAGCACAGAGGTGTCTTTTGGTTGCTGCTGCTCACTAGGCTGCAGGGACATTCTGTGCAGCACGATGTTTTAAGTTTTAAACCCCTCCTGCTCCTTACTGTGAGGCCACAGATGTTTGCTTTATCATGAGAATGTGGGAAAATTGTGCTTGAAATTTTAGCTGTGGGAATAGATTTACAAATATTTTTTACTGTGTTTCTATGCTGACTGTACAGTTAATGGAGTGAATTGGCAAGTAAATCAGTCCTAGTGCTGCTGTTGATTTTTAAGGTAAATGGTAATATTTTTCTTTTTTATTATGGCATGTTGGATGAGTTCACCAGCTTTTCAGCTCTGATGCCCCAGGTTTGAGTCTGAGCAATACAGGGCAATAGTGCAATTCTGCCATTTCTGTAAATATGCTTCATTGCATCAGAAAGTAATCCCTTCTGATGTAGCTAGGAGCTATCCTGTTCAGCAGCTGTCCATAGATAGAGCAGCCCAGGTTTAATGTTCAGACTCAGGCCTGTCAGGGGCAAACTGGGCTGAATGTCCAGCTAGAGTTTCATGTGCTGTTTGCCCATGCTGCCTGTCCAGGCTTTTAGAGATAATGACATAATGACGGAACAAAAAAAAGAATTTGCGGAGTGCTCTTTGTGAATTGATTATTTTCCATTTTGTCTTTTAGTCCGGATCCTCCTGAAAACATTGTTACTAATGGCGTTTTAGTGGTAATTTTGATTCCCTAACCCTTTTCCTGCTGTATGGCCATGCTTACTGCAGAGCTAGCACTAATGGTGTTGGGCAGTAGCTCCATAGGGTGGCATGGAGGCATTGGCTGTGGGGCAGGCCCAAACCGAGCAGGGTCAAGTGGATGACCATTTGTCCCCCTCTGCCCAGAGACAGCCAGCCTAGGCATTCTCCCTGGGACACCCATCCTGCACTCCTTCCCCTGGGCCCTTCTGCTATATCCTGATGCCAAGTGCCACCGTCCTAGGCCTGGTAGGGGGGTGACAGGCTGACACCAGCTCAGGCACATGCTCAGGGGCCTGGCTGAGGCCAAGCTCAGCCAGCAGCGAACACCTTTTCCTTTTCCCTCATCATCTCTTCCAGTCCCGTGAAGTTTCCTGTTTGGAGGTGCAGGTGAACGGTGGCAGGCTGAAGAAGGATAGCACAGGTGGGCCTTCGCTGACTGACAGAACAAATCTGGAGGGTGCCTTATGGCAAAAGCACTCAGCATTTCACCCTTGAACTCCACAGTTTAAAATTATTTAAGATGCAAGGCAAAATTTCAGCAATGTCATTGTTCCCTGGAGGGGGCTGTGTTTGGTCAAAACCACAGCTTGAGGAGTCTGTGGTTTGGTTTTCCTGCAAAAGGCTTTTCCTTGTAATGACATCTTGTCAGGTGGCTATAACTTTCCAAAATGTTTCTGCGGGGCACTGACATTTTCTAAGTCCTGAAGTGGAGTAAATTTTCCCCGTTTCTGGATTCAGAGGCAAAGAAAATAGGCATGATGAGGACTGGGCCTCTTTCCTTAAATTTCACTTTTTAAAATTTCCTTATGTTTAACAATATGAAATATGCCACTAGGTGAAACATGAGAGACACAGCATGTTACCAAAGGTACCTATTGCACATTTTAAGCAGCACATCACTGTTGTGTTGAGCCTGCGCTTGTGGATTTGTGTATTTCCTATGCAATTTTTAAACCATCATGCTCTGACGTCTCTTGATACTTTCACACTGCAAAGCACGTGTTTTGGCAGAACTTAAGTTAGAAACTCCTTAATCCTCAGCATAATTTACTTGCAGGCTGTGGTGAAAAACCTTGAATCCCACTGATTTTAGCAGGTACTGGTGGGGTTCAGATCTACCACATGATGGAGGTTCCTTGTAGTTATGAAGTGTGGACAGCAATACAGTGTTTTTGAGTATTAACAGCTTTAAGATAGCAAAGACTGTTTGTGAGGATGTGACATTTTGTTCTGTCATCTCTTCAGAGAGGAAATTTGCGTTGACAGTGGATGGCTCATACGAGGGGATGCAGACCCACACACTGAGCTCGTGCCTGTGCGCGACCGCGCCAGCGAAGTTCCACTACATCAAATACCATCAGTCAGCACTGACTGTGGCACTGCCACGGCGCAGGAGGCTCAGCAGGGTATGTGGGCGCCCGTGACAGGCCGATGGCTCTTCGCTTTGTGTTGGTTTGGGGACCTCTGAGGCCTGTGTTATGTAGGTCTGTGTATGCAGAGGATGCTGAGTGAATGTGTGTATGTGAGGCTGGGGAGAATGCTTTCTACCCTTTTCTCACTTTTGTGTAACTTTTATTGTTATTTTTTTACCCTTTTTTTTTCAGTCAATATCAAGTCAGAATGAAAGGGATATGAATGAGTCTGTGACTCTTGCTCTGAATTTGCTTCCTATACAAGAGAAAATAACAATAGCAGAGGTGAGAACAAGTCATCCTCAATGCAAATCCAGCCCAACACACACTCAGTTTGGTGGGTGACATGAATTTTACACTGCAGTGATTCAGACACATGCTACATTTGTAAAGTGTGAATAACAGGTACTAGCGAGTGTGGTTCCAGGCACACTGTTCAACCCTCTTCTGAGTTTAAACTAATCTCCTTGGGCCATATCTAATACATTTACCAATATGGTATGTGAGCTAACAGTAATGGATAGGACATTTAAGACCGATAATTTGCAAAGAGGAAGTCTGAAGCAGAAAGTAGAACAGAGAACATCCGCATGCCTATAGTTCAGGTGCCCGGCTTTCAACGAGCTCCTTAGAAAACAAAGGGCAAACAAAATGTTCATCCATGGAAAGGAGAGGGGCCCCATTACTATCCAGCCCAGATTGCACTGGAGTCTGTTATAGACCTCATAACGCGGATTCTGCAGCAAATACAGTAAAACTCAGCCTGTAGATGATGCGGGGAAGGAAGATGCAGTATTAATTACCTGAGCATACTTACACTGTTCGTATTGTGATTTTCAGGACAGGACAATCGACTTGTATGCAAAGGCAACTGAATGGTAAGTCAGTCTTCAGCAAGGCCTGATGTTGTAACTCGGGGATGTCTGGACCTACACAAAGCTCATTTGAAATCAGCAGGGGGCCATGCAGGCTCAGTTGTAAGCAGAGGTTGCGTTCAGCCTTTCGATGCAGGCTTTTATTTGCCAGGTTCTCCTTTTTCAGTGATCGATAACTAAATCATGGCTTCCCTTTCCTTCAGGTTTCTGAACTGTGTGCTATCATGCCCGCGAATGGAGAGAGCAGCTCCACACAGAAATCGTATTTCTGTATAATATAAACGAAATAAAACTAAGGAATGATAGCTGCTTCCCTAATCAACTGCAGTGCCTGCTGTGATGGTGGTTATCTAGTTACAGACACATATGGTAGGCAGTGCTGAAAACTGAAAACTCAATTATGTGAGCAAACAAAACCAGAAGCTTGCTGTAGGAATCTCATTACAATACCAGTACAGCATGTAGTGCAACTTCCCTGCATTCCCATTTGCATTCTCAGTAGCAGCTACAGCAATTAGCAGAGGCCTGTCTAGCGTTGCTCTTTCTCATTTATTACATTATGCTGTCCATGAACTGGTCTGTAAACACACAGCTGCAGTGAACATTAATATATAATATTTGTGCCCTGGTCTCAGGACCCAGGGTCTGTGTTTCAGGCCAAGAAACCTAGATGCCCGCCTGGGATTTGACCTGTGCACAGATGAACAGAATTTCCTGCAAAATCGGAGGAAGGTGGTTGCTGCTGCACTGAAGGATGTTCTTCATTTAGAAGAGGACCTACAAGACCATGAGGTAACTGGGAAAGACACTGCTGGTGGTTTTTTCTCTTTCCTTTCCCTCAGGCCTGGAGATGGCAACAGGAAAAAGGGTCTCTGTCAGCAGCTACTTCTGGGCCCTGTTTGCAGCCATGGTGATCTCAGCTGGAGAACTCAGCAGTCTATCTGAAAGAGCAAATTTTCTATTTCCAGTTGGCTCTCAAGTGATGGATCACATTTAAAGGAACTTCAAGCCAATGAGTTTGGCCCATGTTTCTTAAAAATCCTTCCTGAAGTGCCAAAATCTCCACAGAGATGCCTAGCAACTTGCTTTACTTATAACTCACAGAGTAACATTGCTTTATCTCTAATCTACCTATTTTACTTGTGTCTGGATGCTACTTTTGCACGTCTCCCTTCTTTTGATGTGAATGTCCTTTGATGCCACTTTTCAGCCTGTGCTTCCTGCTTTATTTTGTGTTGAGCAGGTGCCTATAGTGGCTGTGACAACAGCAGGGTGTGGGATAAGAGCACTCACTGGCATGTATGGCAGCGTTCTGGGTCTTCAAAAGTTGCGTGTTCTGGATTGTGTTTCGTACATCAGCGGCTCATCTGGCACAACATGGTGAGGAATCATTTTGATACTGTTGCTTGGATCTTACTACATGAAGTAAAACCCATGCTTTGCCTAGAGCTCTGGATCTCAGAGAAAAAGGGGTGTACTGAGTTATTGCTTTTTCTTTGGTCTATGAATTACAGAGTCACCCATGAAATGCCTGTAGTGCATCACACATCTGGTGTCACTGAAGTAACTTATCCCCAATTAAAAGTTGAAACGTCAATGGTAGTGCAAAAATCCTTAATCCTATGCAAAACTTTACAGTTTACTGGACTTACAGTCCTTTACAGTTAATTACTGTTGGACAAAGCAGCACAGAGAGCTGGTGGAGCTGCTTGAGTTGGCTTCCAGGTCAAGTGATTGTCCTTAGATTTGCATTTCTGTTCAAAGTAAGCTCAAAGTAGGGGAGTGACCTAAAGCTAAAACAGTAAGAAGTGCCCAAAGTATATGCTCTCAGTTTTAAAATCTTCGTCTTCATTTTTACCCCTCCCCATTGTGTTTCCTGCCTGCAGGACCATGACAAAACTGTATGAAGATGCTGAGTGGTCACGTAAGGATCTCGGAGAAGTAATTATTGAAGCTCGGAAGCAAGCAACCAAGTGCAAGATGAGTGCTTTTTGCTTGAGAAGTCTGAGGAATTATTACAAAGAGCTGAGCCAAAGGACCCAAGCAGGACATAAAACATCTTTTATTGATCTGTGGGGACTCATGATTGAATCCATGTTAAATGATGGGGTAACGTCTATACAGCTTGCTTCTCATAAAGTTGGTGACTTGATCTTTATGACCATTATAAGAAATTAAAATCCTAGGAAGAAGAGCCTGACCAGTAACACTATACTTGGTATGCAGGATGAACAGAACCGCTTACTACATTAATAACTTGGAGATTTAGTGCGTGTCTGCAGGGGAGCCTAAAAATGACTGAATGTTATGTAGAAATGCTCAGGCCAGTTCTAAACTAACTGGCATACTGGCTAACATTTGTAGCTGTCCAAGAATTTTTGAGATTCTTAGGTGTTTTTTTTATAGCCTCATACTTTTATGTCTATGCAGCTGTAATGTTTGTCATATTTAGACAAGCTGCAGTCATACATCATATGTACTGGAGATGTACTCCTTATGCAGTTACTGCACTTTGTGAATTAGCGCTGAAAAAGTGTGTAGAATTTCTGAGAGGTCTTTGCTGCAGGAATGGTGATTCTGCAGGTGTTGTCAGCTGTTTTGGCTTTGTTCTCACAGGGCTTCCTAATTCTGTTTTAATAACACAAGAAAAACTTTCCACATAAACTAGCAGACTGATGATAGCTGGAGAAAAAGCTATTTTATTTTAAAATCCTGTAAATATGGTTTATTGGTTTATTAATTAGTCCAGGTGAAACAGGAAAAAAACCATACCACTAAAGTACTCCCACTTCATGTCGTATTTGACACTGTATTTCTGGCCTCAGTGCTACCTTGAAAAATTTTTTAGAATTCCACTTGTCTGAAGTACACTCAAAATACTAATTTCATATAAAATGATGATAAGCTGTTAGTACTGAACAGCTTAAGGATTTTTCTTTTGTAGATGTTAACTTTCAATATGTTTCAAGAAAATTCTTGGCTAGAAGTGTCACTAACACGCTGCTTGAACTCTTATGTTAAACAGATGAAGGATACGATAATAGCAGAATTAGCCAGATCTGCTGTGTTTTTTTTCCTTTTTTTCTTTTTTTCCTTTTTGCAGTTATACAATATAAATCTAGAACTGCATATGGAGCATCTCATTCCTGGTGTCATAAACTGAATGTGTAACATGGCTGGCTCTCTTCATAAGAGTTTTTCCCTCTCTCATGGTTTTCTTGCTCTCTTCATCGGGCATATGGAAATAAATCTAGAAGGAAATTAAGATACACAATATTCCATATTCAGACATTATAAGCTGATGTCTTTATGGAAATGATTATCTGCTAATTTTTTTTTTTTTTTGAAATCCAGAAATGCTACCACAGACTTTCTGATCAACGTCGGGCAGTGAGTCAGGGTCAGAACCCACTGCCCATCTACCTTGCCCTGAATGTCAAGGACAAAGTTGCTACCAAAGATTTTAGAGGTATGTTCCAATACTGGGAAAAGAGCTACTTACTGGGAGACGAGCTTAATTACTTACTTGAAGAGATACAGTGTAGGTATAGATACTGTGAATAATGACAAATAGTTTTGAATTCTTGCTCCAAGCCAGAAGTCCTGTTCAGAGATGTAAACAGTAGCTGGGTAGCCATAGGATACAAAGCAGCACTTTAATAATTTGTAAAATCTCCTGGCAGGTAAGTGTGCGCATTTAGAGATTACCTTCAGACTACTAACACAACCTAGTTCTGTGACATTGCCTCAGAAACACTATCAGCTCTTAAAGAAAGTGATTAAGAAGCTTTAGGTTAATGTATATTTTTTATGGTTGGCTAAAGGCAACAAATGCAATAGAAGCCAAACCACATTCTAGCCCATCTTCCACAAGAAAACTTTCCACTTGCTATATAAAGACTAGCTTAAAGTTTTCCTTATCCTCTACGCTGTTCTTTCACAACCTTGTGGAAAGTGTGATCACTCTTTCAGTTGCCTGTTGGGCCTGAGAGGCAGTGGTCAGCAGGGTTTGCTTTGGGCACGCGCTAAAGCAGCTCACCTCCAAGAGCTGGCACTCAAAAGGTTCACTCAGTGTCTGCTGATGTGACTGTTTTTGGCAGCGTTTTGTCCCCTGGGCTGCTGGAGCTAACGCTGTTGGTTTGTATGTTGGCAGAGTGGGTGGAGTTCACGCCCTATGAGGTGGGCTTCCTCAAGTACGGCGCCTTCATTCGCGCAGAGGATTTTGGCAGCGAGTTCTTCATGGGTCGCCTGATGAAGAAGCTCCCTGAGTCACGGATCTGCTTCATGCAAGGTGAATCACCAGCCTGGGAGAGTGACAAGGATTTAATACAAACACTAACAATTCAGGAAATTAGTCCCTAGCAAGCCATAGGTTCTGCATGTGGTAGCAGAGGGTCATGTCAGAAACAGGTCAGTACCTCAGCCACTTAAATTCAGTCTGTTTCCTGAGATTCACACGTGTACCTGTGTTTTTGTCATTGGGACTAAGAAATTGAAAATAAAAAAGACAGATTAGCTATGTAACTTTGCAAGTGCTTTTAAAATATCACCTTCCCTTAGCTTGCAAAACATTTTAAAAGTTGCAAATCTATTCTTTGCAGAAGCTGAAGAGAATAGTGAAAAGAAATAGAACAAGAAAGAGGGGAATCAGTGAAAGAGCTGGCTGAAAATATTTCTGCATGGAAAGAAAACGGAAATGAAAATAGCAAAGTGGCAATGCAAAATTTGTCTATATCTATATGCATGTTCTACTGAAAACAGTGGGAGGAAAAGAACATTGAAATTTCTTCTGAAATATGTCTGCATTCTGAGTCAAGTTTATCACTGTAATAGATGTCTGGGCCTATGTAAAAGTTGAATTGAAATGCAAAAAAAGAATTATACAAGTGCTGTGGAAGGAGCAGAAGGCATTTTTAAAATCAATTCCGTATGTTTACCTCAGTACTGCTTATTATACCTCTCCCTCTTCCTAGGAATGTGGAGTAGTATCTTCTCCAAAAACCTCCTGGATGCCTGGCATGCAGCTGACAATTCAGAGGACTTCTGGAACAGATGGACCCAAGACAAAGTAACTGAAATAGGTAAATCTCCAGTACTTTTTGACTGATTGCCTTCCTTCTCCGGGCCCCTCTGATACAGTAGTGGAACTCACATTTCTCTGTTTTGTCTTCTTCTGTCTGCCTGGTGCTCTTGGTCTCCTCTTGGTAGAGGAGACACTGGGAATATGAAGTGATTTGATGTTACTGAATAGCCAGTGCTTTGCTTAATCTGAGACTGGCATCAGTGAGATTTATATTGGAAGGTAAGGCACCGTCAGGCAGGCCATGGTGGAAAGAAGATAGGGATGAATATATAAGGTGTTCCCTTAAGTGCTGAGTGGCTTGTTAAGAATTATTTCTGTCAAGACATCATGTTACCTCTGTTGGTTAGCCAGAGAAAAACTTGAGAATTTTTTTCTGATTTCTGTTCCCCCTGAATAGTGAGTGCATCCTTCCCTCAAAATCTGGCTGAACTGCAGGATTTAGTCAAGGTGGAGGTCCAAGGAAGTCAATAGAGTAGGGGTGTATCACACCAGCTGAAAAAGGCAGTGCCATACTTAAAGACCGTTCCTTGAAAATACCCGTGAGAACCTTCATGCTGAAATTCAGTTGAAGTCAGTGATTTCATGGTGAACAGACTTAGATGACTTTTGCGTCACTGTTTCTTTCTTCTCTTTGTGCCTGATAGCAGACTAATTGTGACTATAATTAACTGCATGTAATTTATGCCATGTTTCTCTAGAGGAACAACCAGATTTGCCTGAGAAGCCCTATGAGATGGCTACATGCATGTTCACTCCTACAAGTGGCCTCTCCACGACTCTGCGGGATATCCTGACAGACCGCCCTGCTGTCTCCAAGTACCACAACTTCCTGAGGGGTTTCCAGATGCACAATGAGTACATCCAGAATGAGCAGTTTGCAAAATGGAAAGGTGTGGACAGAATTCCTGCTCATGTGTCGCAGCTGTCATCTGAGTGGGCACAGGGGCTAGCATTTAGCAAGGGACGTTTGTATGTCCTGCATGGAATTAATTTTGTGCTTAATAGTTACCCGCTTGCTGAGGGAAAGAGGAAGGAGAATGAAGTAACTCTTTACATCCTTCACTTTAAACAACACAGTTATTGAATTCTGGGGTTGTTCAGTACAGAGCACATATAGAAAACCTGCCATGGTGTTGGTGTAGCTCATAGGTTGGGAAAAAATGACAAAATGTGAGTGAAGAGGCTGAAGAAAGCTTTAGGATAGCTGCATGACATCCAAAAGCAAAGGAAAAATCCTGAATGGGAGGGAAGCTTGCCTTCCTTTTGTGTTCTAACTTGACTGGTGCTCTTCTGCAGTTTGCTAATAGCTCCAAATCTTTTTCTGTTTAGACACCTTGCTAGACACCTCTCCTAATGATCTGAGAGGCAACTCAGAGCACCTGGAGTTGGTGGATGCAGCTTTCTTCTTTGAAACCAGCTGTCCACCCCTTATGAGACCAGAGAGGAAAGTGGATGTCATCATACACTTAAATTACACTGGTGGATCACAGACCTTGGTGAGAAGTCAAAAATGTTGTTATTTAATAATGGTTTTTCCTTTGCTTTCTTCAGATTTCAGGTAGGTGTCTGTAAAATGTTATTAGTGGAACTTGGTAAAATGATGTTTCCAAACCTTAGAAGAAGAACAGAAATTCTCAGAGGGAAGAATATCTCCATTTTTTTTCAGGTCGCTTAGTATCTCCTTTTTTTCTCAGATTACTTTTGAAAGAGCTCTAAGCAGAATAGTTAGAGCTCTCTGCTTCACAAGTAAAGTACAGAGTGGCACAGTGAAGTTATTATAGTTGAGCTGCAGCTTCCATTACAATTGCATGTAAGATTTTATAGCACAAATATAGCTGGAAAAGATTTTTCTATGATTCAGATGCAGAATTTCTTTTGCATTTTCCTTAAAATTTTGTATTTTTATTTTACAGTGTTTTTAGCTGTCCAAGAACAATCTAGCAAGAGAATAATTTTTGTATTTATTTTCATCTTTTTTTAATGAATGCATTTTTTCTCTTAATGTGGTGATCTTGAACCAAGATATCAAATGCACTTACTATGTTTGATGAAATCTAATTATAAAATGGTTATATAGATTTCAAAAGCAATTCACCACAGAAAAAGATAGATATAGAATTCTAAATGCATAATTGTAATTGTAAACCTGCCCCTAAAATGCACCACAGAAAACACAAAGTTCAGTGGTAAAGGTTCTGTCATTGTTTACAAGTGGATGATACTTCAATGCTGTTCTTACGCTGTGATGCCATGTGAAAAATTTTTTATCTCTGTACTGCAGCTGAAAAAGAGCACATACAGTAACTCATACTACATTTTTTTCTAGTAATCTGAAATATTTTGGAAACATTTAATTCAAACAAACTGAGATGTTACTTCATTGTTTTGTTAGGTAATTTAACAAATTTTGATCATCACAAATAACCTTTGGGATGCGTGCATTTAGTTTTGTATTTTGAGGTCTAATACTCCTAAAATGCTTGAAATTTCACAGTATTTCTAAAACTTGAAATTTATAATGGAGAAGATAGTCTCAAAATCCTGCTAAAATCTACTGAAGTCAACACACAAGTTATCGCTGCTGTATAGACAGATAATGAGTGTGAATTTTACCGTCTTCAGAAATTTAGGATTGCAAATGTAGTTTTGTTTAGATAAAAAATTTTCTGACTTAGTTCTATCACGCTATTTTGTGCAACTTCACATGAATTACTGGGCTTCAGCAGCTGCCTGATCTTGTGTATTTTTTCTGTTTCTTATATTTCTGCTTTTGGGCAATGACCAGCCTCTGAAGCAGGCTTGCAGATATTTCTCAGAACAAGGAATTCCATTTCCCAACATTGGGCTGAAGGATGATGAGAAGAATCTGAAAGAGTGCTATATGTTCGATGGTGCAGACACCCCAGGAGCTCCACTCCTGCTTTATTTTCCACTAGTGAATGATACCTTCCAAAGATACATAGCACCTGGTAAGATAACACTGCCCAGCTATTTTATTGACCCAATGAGTGTTTTGACCCTGAGTGTTTGTTCTTTATCCTAATACAAAAATCCTCTGTTTGCTCACTTGTTCCTACTAGTGAATACATTGCAAAATGGGATGACACAAACTATTTGTGAAATCTTGTGCATGATTTCAATTTGATTCTTGGTGCAGTTCTGTGAAAGAACGGATGTGTTCCTCAAGTAGAGGAACGGGAACGAATTTCTTCTTGCAATCTCCAAAATTTTACATTAGGGTGTAGAACAAAGCCTAGTTTTCAAATTATGTATTTTTGACAGTCAGATCTAGGAAGAATTACCTTTACAGCATAGAATAGTACTATATAGAGGGCCATTGTGCTTTCTTTTTCTTTCTGTTTAATGCATTGCCTGTATGTGCTGGGAAATCTAAGCAATCAGATGTAAGACTTGTTAAATACAGTCACAGTGTCCTTTTGGGCTACTGTTTCAGAAACTGCCTTTGTTTTTATTATGATTTCCAAGGTAACAAACATTCTGCCTTCTCCTGTACTGTAGATCTCTTTATTCCTTTTACCAATAGTATGTATTCTACTCGGGACCCGCAGGGTAAGGTTTTAAATGTTTAAATGACACTTATAGGATGGAATGCCATGAGTTGGCCAGTAGAAGGTACTGGTTGCAATGGAATGATGTTTAGTGACACTTGTTCATGAATTCCAACAAGACTTTGTTCAGAAGTAGATTTTTTCAGAGATCAGAGCACTGCACTTGTGCTTGCAACCACATCTGTTATCTCTCTAAATTATTCTTGACATAGTCTATCAGAGGACCGTAATTCCCTGGGACTATACAAACACTTTCCTCTTTTCCTCCAACAGGTATGTCTCGTAGTGCTGCCGAAATGGAACAGGGCAAGGTTGATCTCTCCAGTTTCTGCTCTCCGTACTCAACGAGGGAGGTCTCACTGAAAGCAGAAGACTTCAACAAACTCCAGAAGCTGACTAATTACAACATCATGAACAACGAGAACATGATTCTGCAAGCCTTGCGCACAGCTGTGGCTCGGAAGAAACAAGCTCCGAGCCAGCCTGTATCACAGGTGCAGGCCTCGGATTGAACAGTATCTTCTTCTCCTACTAAGTATTTATCACAACAGCACAGAATTATGTACCAAACGCAGTAGCTACTTCCTTCTTCCTGGGGAGTGCCATCTCTTTCTAAGTAGCCTTCTCAAAAAAAGAAAACTTGAAACATTGACTTCAAAGCCACATGGCTCAGTTTACTAAGCAATAGTTGCTATTTTTCATCAGGAGTTTTGATATCAGACAGACTGGTCTGTTGTTAATACCATCTTGTTATGCACAGAATGCAAATTCAGCTGTGTCTGATAGGGAAGTAGTTTTAACTTTTTCTCTGCAGTATCTTATTGTTTTGGTGGTTGGTATTTTTTCATATGCAAAATATTTTGGCATTTCATAGGGACTGCTGGTAGCAAATCCATGAAGCCCATATAAAGTGGTGACCGTGCAGTATCAATTAAAATATTTTACTTGGTTTTAATAACTTAAATTAAATGGTGTTCTACCTCATAAAAGTTTTGTTTCCCAGATACCTTTTTTTGTCATGAACTGTGATGAGATATCATATGAAGGATACTTAATTTTTCAGACACGAGTGATTAATATATATAGATGGTGGCTTTTAGGTCTTCAGTGACACCTCCTTTTATCAATTAAATCAAACTTATGAATTTGTTTTGAATCGCCATTTTCTCCCTCTATCAACCATGTTCTGTCCCACATCACACACATGTGCTGCAGTTATCTCCCTGATAAGCAATTTTGCTTCAGCATCATCTGGAACTTGTTCAGCATAGTGATTTGAAATACTTCCAAAGCAAATAGCATGTGAGGGGAATTGGAAGATGTATGGTAATTGCATACACAGAATCACACTGTTGAAATGGAATAAGATTATAATACCCTGTTCATTGCATCACTGTTGTGACAACTATAAAATGTGAAATGCATCTAATAGGTATGCTAGTAAAAATTAAGATGATACAATTCCCACAGACTAACTTAGTCATTTGACAAGTACATTGAAATGCAGTGGCTGAGGGGAAAAAAAAGCTGATTGAAATGCACACAAACACATAACAGCTCCTAAACATCAGCACAGCTACCAGAGAACAGATGAAGAAACACCCAAAGCATTTCCTGGGAATGCACTAAATGATGTGTGTGCACACCTGATGAGGGCAACCTGATGAGCAATCCATAAACAAAAAGCAGGACTCCTTTTCAAGCAGTACAGGAGACTGGTTTGTAACACAGGAAATGATTGTGTGTTGTTCCAAAGAAGAAAGAGCTTGTCCACCAAAGCATGCATGTTGGTCAACTATCATTGCACCAGAATGTGGGTATATAGCATAATAAATATCTTACCTTTCTTCCTCTTCAGCTAATGAGAATTTTATAAGTAATTTTTTTTTCTCGTTTGGACAGCTTTTCAGATGTTATAAGCAAGATATTAACTGTTTTGGTAAAAAACTAAAAAAAAAAAGCCAAGTGCTTTGAGAAGTGAATCTACTCGCTCTACAGTCAAGAAAAATTTGTCAGAGAGGGAAGTGTAGAAGCGTAGTTTCTGTTTCTGACATGGATTTTTCCTCAGAGTCAAATTACTGGAGAAAGACAAATAGTTTTTTCTAGAACTGGAGCTGTTCTTGTTGGTCATAGACTTACAGGAGGGTCGTGAAACGTGAATAGGAGCTGTCAGCTGGGCATTTGTCAATGGCCAGCCAGGGTGAGAGTCACAGGAGTCCCTCACTTCCTTGTGTATAGCCTGGCCTAAAAGGAGTAGGCAAGAGCCACAGAAGGGTCTTTTCACGTTTCCCAGATATGCACACAGAAAATTTCACTCCTATCTTCTAAAATTCTGTCAAATATTCTATCTGAAAAACCACTGAAGAGCTCAAAATAAGGAACCTGAACTGTCAAAATGGGCACTGTGACTGAATTCCCAATGTCTACTGGGGAGAGTCTCCTCTTGTTTGTCACTGTCAGCTTTGCCAAGTCTGTGAGCTCCTGGAGTTTGCTGGTTCAGTTTCATTTTTCAGCTGCTGCCCCTTGTCTGGGATTTTTTTCATCAGGATTTTGCCTTCTTCGATAGAACAAAACTTGATTTGCCTCAGGACTTTTGATGGTAAATGATGAGCACCCGCTTCTTCCTGTTACTGCCGTCTTCAAACTGGTTAGAAAATATATGTTCCTTAGAAAAGGGAAATGATTCCCTAAGGATCCTGCCTATAGCTTGCTGCTCCTTCTACATGTACATTAACTAAATTTATGATGTACCCTAAGAACTCAGACAAGCTGACCAAACCAGAAACAGTGGTTTCCTGAACTTTGTCACTGCATGTTTGGTTACTAGCTTCTCTCCCTGTGCTGTTTGCTCACACTGGATGTCTTGTTCCAGGTGCCTGTTTTGGTGCTTACCACCAGGCCGTCTTCCAGTAGAGGAACTTGACAACCAGTGTCTGGAATGGGCTCCCTGCAGCTCTGTGCTCTGCTGCATTTACTGGGGTGGAAACTCTGAGTTTAAGAGATCCTTGGAGTAGGAGAGATGAGAGAGGCCTGGAGATTTGTACAGCTTTTTTCTTTCTTTGAGCTATCCAAGAGGCAGTAATTTCTCAAATGTTTTTTGAAAAGCTGGCCATCTTCTACCTCCTTTATCTCAACTGGGTGTCCCTCAGTGGTGTTTAGAGTTAGGTTCTTGCTTTGACTGTTTCGTGGGTTGTTTTCTGTGTGTGTGACTTTTTTTTCTCCTCTGTGGGCAGATACATCTTCCATAGCCTTGGTGCTAGCAGGTTCTTTCATGCCCAAGTCAGATTTCCCAGGGAAAGAAAGACATCAGTTCAGCCACTGCAGAAACACTCCATGTTTAGCAACTTCCAGATCAGGTTTCTCAGTTTTGGACAAACAGCCAGGGCTGCTTGTCTGATTCAGCGTCTTTTTCATGGATTTACTTGGCTTACCTGATTATTGAGCTTGATAATACTTATTTCTAATTGGACATTGTAGGATGATTTGGTTTTGGAAATGACTGTTGCAAGCAGGATACCAAAAGAAAACAGGATTGAACGAATGTTATTAAGATGCTGCATATCTCCCACCAGACAGAATGGTTTTGATCTTTCATAATAAAATTGTAGGGCCAGAACAGACTGTTTTTGTTGCATGTTTTCCTGGTATGCGCAGAAGGGGAAGGCAGATGTGGGTGCTGTGAGAATACGGTATCACTTCCAGCAGTTCTCAAGTGGACAGCTCATCCCAGGCAACTGGGGGTGTTAATAGCTGGATCCATGAAAGAACCATTCACCTGCATATCTGTGTATGTCCTAATTTGGAGGAAAATGTGTTCTTTTTTCTTGTTTTACTCAAAGTTTCTTATTTGTGCGAGTGTTCTGAAGGCAGGGAAACATATAACCAAGATGACCAAGTACACACATGAAAGTGTGGGAAAATCTAACAAGTAATTCTGCCCCTTCCCCCTCAAAGAAAAAGAAAATAAATAAAACTTGGGTGAAATGGGGAATCTTCAAAAGTTTTGTCCGCAATGCTTTTGGCTGTTGATTGCAGTGCTGTAGAGCTGCTGTTTTCCTTCAGACTATGCATAACTGCTGTTTTCTTCTCTGATTTGTGCGTTGCTAGATGGCCAAGTCATAGGTATCCATTCTTGCGCTGCGCGCTATCACTCCCTTATCTTGATTTGCTAATAACTCTAAGCACTTTGGTGTGTACAGCCTTCCCCCAACACACACCCGTGGTGTTTAGTTATCAAACTGCAAACTCCCTCCCCTTCTCTCTTCATACTTTCCCTTTCAGGCAATAAAGAAGGTGGAGCGTGGATAAGCCACCTGCTCCTCAACAGGTGCTTCTTAAAGTTTGCAGAGGTGCTTTCTGAGTCACTGTCAGCTGTTGCCTCTAACACTGACGTGACACCCACAGCTGACTTGTACACAGCTGGGAGCACAATGGGATCATACTGGAGCACTCATGAGGTAAGAAAGTCAGACTGTAATTCATTACAAGCTGGGGGTGATCTGGAGTGGGTTTGCAGTTGGGATTCTTGTGCCTACAAAGAGGTCTTGGGAACTGATAGTCCAAATTCATGCATATATTATGTTAGGCAGGCTGATGGCTTTGCTGATATTGGCAGCCCTGTGGAGGCATTTTTGGTAGTGCAGAAAAATTGAGATGCATTGGGTGATCCATGTAGAAGCTAGGAAGCAGTTTGAGGTGCCAGAAGTTTGCTGGGGACCTGAGCAGAGTCTGTGGTTTGATGAAAGCATTATGCATGTTGTGTTATGCAGCACAACATTTGCCAGCTATGTGTGTTGCCATTTGCTCTGCCCATATAGCTGTGCCAGCAGCTGCCTGCTAGTGGTTTACGCTGGAAACTCACAGACTAACAACAGTGATGAATCATGGCCACAAATATTGTCCTTGTTTGACATTTACATATGACTGACACCCAAGAAAATTTTGATCTGGCTTTATCTGGAATCTCTGTGATTTTATTTTTATTTTGGTGGAATATTGCCAGGCAGGGAAAGCCCTAAAACTTCCTGTTGAGCTCCAGGGAGTCTTATGCTCTGTCCTCTTCTTGGTTCTGAAATTAACCTACTGTTGCACTATGAGCAAACTATTGAATTATTTTGAGCTCCTCTTCCTTATCTGTAAAACGGAAATTACTGAGCATTTCTATGTAACAGGTATGTGCATTAGCATATGTGTGCATTGAAACCTACAGTGCTCAGAGATCTCCAGTGTGAGACACTCATGGCTTAACAAATAAACAGAATGAGTCTAACTAAACTAGCTAAAGAAACATTAAGGATCCTATAGGTTTATCCTTTCAGATGGAAGGGAAAGTAATGAACAGAATCTGGCATTGGTCTTTGTGCAGAAATGATGTGTTCAAAGAACAGAATGCCCCCCAACCTCATCCTCTTGCATTTTCCCCTGCCGTTAACCACTGAAAGGGCCTCATGAGAAAGGGTAGAACTAGAGGTAACTTGGTGATGAAGAGTGGAACAATTGTACTTCCAATTTTGCTGCATGTTTTCGAAAACTGCAGCACATATTTATGTGAGCGCATGTTTTATGAAGCATAAATGATTTAATAGTTACGCAGATAATTGTTTTGTCATTATCTTGCAGTGTGAAGAATGCCCATGCATCTCCCTCTCTGTAAAAATCATAAGGATGAGAAATCTGAGAAAGGCAGATCTGTGTGAGTATCACAGTCTTTCCTTGCACTTCCCAATAGTTCAGTTTTGAAAGCAGTGAGTGTAACCAAGCACTGTAACTTGTCTGTGTGTAAAGTATCAGCATGGTTCCACATGTTGTTGTAGATTTGAATTTGGACTATTTTTAGAATACAGTCTGTTATAAGCAATACCCTTCAGTTTACACTGCTATAAACAATACCCTTCAGTTTACGTGTTGCTATTAATGGAAATATCAAAGGTCTACTGGGGTACCACGTGAAGTATCATAACTGCTAAAAACCTTCAGAACCAGTTTTACTGAACAAGTTCAGCTGTTAATTATCAGCTAATCTCGTGATGTGCTCTGATTCATGCTGTACCTCTGATTCTAGATGAAAATGGCGATGCTGATGATAAGTGGCTGCTAGAGGCTGTGGGGTAACACAGGAGCTTTACTACCATCTCTCTGTCTTTTTCAGACAGTATAAGACAGTATAAATACATTCAGGCACTTCCACATCTCTGTATTTGATTTAAAAAAAAAAAGAGCATTATATAACTTATTGATATAGCTTACTATGAGACTTTTCTGTGAAAATTTTACTGAAATGCATTTGAAATAGCAGACTTTCAAGCCAAAACCAATATGACTGTAATGTTTCTGGGGGCTTGGTGGAATGGATGAGAGTGGAAGTGAAGAGAAAAAATCTCAGTGGTTGCTCAAGTAGGAGAGAACAAGCTGCAGAACGACCCAAATGCCTCTCTCATTGCAGGAATGCAATGAGAGGGAAGCAAATATGTATATTGATGTATTATGTGAACCCAAGTGAACTCAGCAAGAGTATTGCCTCCATGGAGAACTTTCATGGCTTTCAGAAAATATTGGACTGACTTTAAAGGTTTTGCTCACTTTTTTAAAAGATTAGTATGTGTTGTTAAAGGTCAATAAGTGAGAAATCATTCACTACTAAGAAGAAGCCCAAAACAAAGCAATATTTTATTTTTACATAATAATATATAATAATTCCACAAGGCTGACACTAGCACCTCTAAATAAAATCACAAATAATTCTATGTTTAGGATTATTTTTTTCTCATGGATTGTTTTGGAACTTCTTGTGGAAATGCATTTGTCGTTTAATTCACAAGTTTACTCACGTTTGTAAGTATTTGAAACATTTTAGCTCAAAATAACATTTTAGGAAAAGTTGAACCCAACAGTTATGTTTCCTACTCGGAGTCATTTGCTTTCATTGCTGTTTTTGAATAATTTAAAGTTGTTAAGAGAGAAAGAGTTGCTGACAGAGTTGAAAGATGGCATGGAAGCAGTTTGAGCTGCGAAAAGCCACCAGTGCACTGGTGGAGTCAGTCTGACTAGACCAAGCTGTAGCTTTTGGAAGACCGTATGTCAAAGATGAATATGCTTTGCTTCTCTTTCTCTGTGGCACTGTGCAGCTAAAGGAGAACCAGTGTCCTTCTTTGTGCAGAGGGATGGCTGCCCACAACCCACAGCATCCACACCTCCTTAGATCTTGCACACATTGTATAACACAGGACTACAGGATTTGTTTTTTATGTTATAGGATATCTGTGGCAATCTGAAATGATCATAATCTCCCGGACTTCTCCCTTTGTGTGAGACAAGAGGTTGTATTTGTATGTGGTGAGAGCATAACAAAAATTAGGCTACGAATGCGTGTTGAAATCTGATACGAGTAAGACTTACTCATGAATCAGAAGGATTTGCTCCTACATTATGTAGATTATCAGGCAACTACAATCTAAGTAGTACATAGCATTCCCAAGACACTGTTGTTGCAAATTCTGGGCATGTTTGCGTTTGGCTCAAGATTTTCTGTCAAAAGGTATAAGAATGGTGCTACCAGTCTAATCCAAAGGTTCATCTGGCTTGACAGTCTGTTCCCAGAAATGGACAGCAGATGCTCTTGGATGGGACAAACACCAAGCCATTCTTTTCCCAGCCTCACTCATCCAAGAGATCTGTTAATCAGAGAATCTGGGTCTTGAGTCAACAGCAGTGTTTGCATTTAACAGCAAAGATGCTTGGCACTTGGAGGCCACCAAGGGATTTCACTTTGATACCTTTCAGCTCACTTTGCATTGGATGGGAACCCAGATACCCTTCCCCCGTGTCACAGGAAAACACCAAGTGTGCTTTCAGGGTGCTATCTTTCAGGAGGAGGCCTGTATGCTTATATTGCTGATCAAATAGTTATGGACATTTCTTTTTTTCTCTTCTTTGCCTTGCATGCGCAGCAGAAATGCCTGCTAGAGAAAATCTGATCTTTTCTGACCGGCCCGAGAAGGCCTTTTCTACACATTTATTTAGTGTCCTCTCTCACACAAAGACGATGACCCCCTTGTATTTATTTATTGCAGATCTGGCAGACAACTCACTGTAAACAGCTGCAGGCGTCTCTTGCTTTTAAGCTGCAAAATCTTTGTGGCTGTCATAAACCTTCATGAATGCATCCACTGCTCCTGCAGAATATGACTTTGCTGCCTGGACAGTGCTGCTTTTCTGCATCTTTACAGGACGGTATGTGGATAGATGTGTTTAAGTGACTGAACACCAGTCATCCAACCAGGCTGGCTTGATCCACAGACAAAATAGGGAGCTGTGACGCATTTCTAGGGGCAGGTACACGGCCATGGCTGTTTTCTACCAGCAGAGAGGAGCTGGCCTTGCTGCTGCTCTGGGAGGAGAGTTAGCTGTGGGCTGCAGCCAGCAGGAACCACCCAGTGCAGGAGTCACAGGAGACCCATGCTGTGTGGATTCCCCAGTGTAGATCTCATTTTCAGTGTGGCTATTTGATGCACGGAGGTGCATGACTGCAAGTTAAATACCCCAGGTGTCAGCACAAAGCCTTCACTGCTGAGCTGCTGCCACGTGAGTGCCTTTACCTTGTGCCTGCAGTCAGCTGCTGGTCATAGACTTTCTGCAGGCAATAAATTTGGGAAATCTGCTCTGACAGCATCCATGCTGCTCTAAAAGTTGCTGCTGCTGGTGTGCCTGTGACTGCATTCACGTCAGCTTCCCCTCTCAGCCCAGAGTTTGTTGCACAAATGGCTTGCAGTTTGCCTGCCCAACTTGCTCGCTGTGTGCGGTCTCACCCAGCTTGTCAGAGCACAGCTGCCACTTGCTGCCCCTGCACTTACACCTGGGCACGGGCTGCCTCGCACAGCTGGCAGATCTGCTTTGACATGGCCCTGTCTGCAGAGTTCACTGCTCTCTGAGGAGGGAAAGTGTGCATTCTCTACACTGCAAACTCTCTCACAGGAGAGAAACCTGTTTGTTTCAAGAGCTGCAAGTGAAATATAAAGTAACCTCTACTACATACATGTATTTGACGAAAAATATTCTTATCAGGAACAAGAAAATGTCTCTAACAACACTAACTTGCTCTGCTTTGTATATAGCAAATCTCAAGGCTCCAGGAAGTACTTAATGGAATGGCCCAGAGCTGCAATTTTTTACTTTTTAAATGTGACAACCTAGTTCTCAATTAGCATTTTCATTAACAAAGCCTTACACTTGTCATTTTACCTTGTTATGGTGCTAAATCTGAGTTTTGTTTCTGTGTAACTTCATAACAAACTCCTAGTGCTGCACTGGCCATTGATTTTAAAAGTTGGAAGGCAGTATTACTATTTTTTTTCCCTATATCACCTAAATCCTGGGTAATAACACCAAAATAAGAAATTACCTTTCATTGTTGTGGTCTCTAAAGGAAACCGGTAGGAAGGAAACCACTGAAGACACGTGCTCAACAAGCTTCATATGCTGCTGCTTACCTTTTCCACTGCCCACAGTACAGCTGTGAGAGAACAGCAGCAGCCACAGTGTGAAGTGGGCAGGCAGGTAGCGTAGGTGAGCCAACAGCACTAATGCTTAGGGTGAGATCACTTTTCTCTTCAAATGAATGTGGCCACAGAGGACAATTTGATCCTTCTAAGAGCATTTTTGACTTTACAAGGCATCTCACATATGTTCCTCGTGCTACTGGCTGCTCAGGCAAGCTGCGTTTGTGTTGGGGGAAATCCCAAAAGCAGACAAAAAGAAATGCTTGGCAACGGGAATTTGAAGAGAGAAATAGCTATGCAGATAGCTACGAAGTTGCAACAAGTCCTGCGAACAGTGATTTCTTAATTGATTAAGAAACTGAAACAAACACATATAGAAGCAGTTGCTGATCACCAGGAACTCCCTGTGACATCATACCTGAAGGTGGGCCTTTCTTACTGTAATTGTAAGCTGTTTAGATCAGGATCAAAGTCTAATTGCATAACTAATAAGGCATCTGGCGAAATGGAGCTCTGGTCCTGGCTGATGGTTATCATAGCAAACTAATAACCACAGTTAATAACATGAATAATAAATGAATGGATGATCTTAATGAATACTGTCTGAATCAACATACAATTGCAGTTCTTAATAAGCCCTGCTGCCTTCTATTCAATTTTCTCTTGGTTTTCATCCACGCATGTTATCCAACTCTGTTCCCACTCTTCCTCAGTTCATTGCTACCATCTTAATATGTGCAAAAATTCAGTTTTCCTCAGATCACACATTGTATGTTTTCTAATGTAAGAGACTATTTCTAGGTCTTTGTCTTTCCTGTTTCTCAAGCCTTTAGTAGGCAGTTGGCAGAAATGCCAAGAAGTATATTGTATACAGTGTATTTCATGTCACTTTGTGTACAATTGTATAGCATTGTATTGAGTGTAAGAAGTATGGAGGTGAAAAATGTGTGCTGTGACTTCATTGCGTCATAAGCTGCTACTAAAAGACAGTGCTATATACAGCCAAGGAGTTCACTAAAACTTTGTTTGTTTAGAAATCTTGATCAGGACACCTCGTTGAAGATGTGAAATAGCTACTGCTAGGTATTAATGGATTGTATGCACACATGCATCTTCTTTATAGCCATGCTGACTTCTGTGTACCTTCTGTGCACAATTATATATCCCATTTAAGACCAAAGTGTACCTTGTTTTATGCTGTGACACAGTGACCACAAATGGAATATCAGCAGATCTGTGTTATAGTATGATTAGTTGTTACGTGGCACATTCAAAGATGTTCAGAAAAACATGAAGATTGATTCAGATATTTACTCTTTACAGGACTTAATGATTTCTGAGTTAGTTCTCTGATGAGAAGAACGTGGTACAACTTCTTGTCTTCAGTGTTTTAATGTGAAAAATCTATTTTTTTTTCATTGATTCCCAATAGTTTTTCTTACATACTCTCAAAGAACTTGCAGAATCTGTTACAATTCTGTCCTGGTTGTTCCAGTTTCATCAGGACAGCGGTATCTGCAGGTCATCCAGTTGTGCATTAAGCAGTGTGACTGATACTGTAATCAGTCATAGAATCATAGAATGGTTCAGGTTGGAGTGATTCCTTCCTTCCTGTATCCACTGAGCAGTTCGGTTTTTTTGCATGTGTGCTCCTTCACAGGCATTTAGATGAGATGAAGCATGATGCTGAGGTGAGCCTTATGCTAAAAGAGCAATGTGGTAAGGCTTGTGGTATGTGTTAGTCCCTGTGGAGGTTTATTCTGAAGACTTAAAGCAGTGCCAGGGAAAGCCTTCCCCACAGGCAAAGTACACAGAGCTTGAGGACGTTTATCAGTGATGGTCTCCAGAGAGAAGCTTCAGGCGACCTTTTTCCTGAATTGAAGCCATTTATTACCTTGTAGATAAGGACCCAGATGTGATTTGCTGTTATGTGGGAGGCCAGTGTAAAGAAGAGTGGCTAGATTTAACGTGGCTGTGATAGTCTGCATAGCTGAAAAGGCGTATGAGCGTTCCCATACGAGACTGTGGCTTCTCTCCTGGGTATTTTATCTTGCTGTATTCTTTGCAGAGACAATAAAGCTGTGCTACAATAGTAGCCAGTGAGGGTTAAAAGACAGTTTCAGTCACAACTTCTGGTGCTGGTGTTTGTATCATAGTCTGCTATCTTGTCAATTGTTAAATTGGCAATCTTCTTGAATGTTTACCTGGCAAAGTGTTCATCTTTGCCCATTCATCCAGTAACAATCTTTACCACCTTTCTTTCAAAAGTTCCCTTTCAGTTCAAGAACGAAAACTAGACAAAAGGAGCCTTGGGTGTAAATGTTCTTTTCAAGTATATATACATATATATACTCTCAATATTTTCATTCATTCTTATTCACAGGAAAATTGCTGTAGACTCCCAAATTAGTTGGGAGCCCTGGAGGATTCCAGCCAGAAGTGTGAGCTCATTTAATTTCTCTGTGAACATGGGATTAGTTGTAGTCTTGTGATAAAAGAGTCTGGATGCAGTGTGTCTTTATATGGTTTATTTTGGTGTGAAAGAAGCTGATACAAAAGAAGCTTTGTAGAAAAGACATATAAAATGTGAAGACGACTGACAAAAGCAAAGCATGTGCTGGCAGCACATAAAAATTGTGGTATTTATGTCCGGATGGACCATTGCTGTGATGTAAACTTTTTATCCAAACTGAATGAATAAATCAAACTGTAGGTCTAAATTTTAGTTCACAAAATGGTAACCCAGACTTGCAGGCTTTGGGCTGAAGTTTCACACACACAAAGACCCATTTATGTTGTGTTTACCCTTGCTTCCAGTGAGTCATTCCAGTGTGTTATAAAATTTTTCTTACCAAATTAATTGATCAGCATTGATGTCTTTGCCTTCGTATTAGTTGCTGCAAGTGATTTTGCAGGATCAGGTATGTGTACCCAAAATACCATTTAGGCAATATGATTTATCCTCTGTTGCTCCACAGAGGAGTTGGAGTGGAGGGGAGAAGTTGCAGAACAGCTGTTTGTGGGTATCTCTGCATTGTATGGTGTTGCTTTTTGTATTGTTTCCTTCTGAGAATTATGTTGAACTCATGCACAGACTCTAGGTATGGATCTAGGCCTTGTTACACGGATACTTGTGTGTACTTGGAAAGAAAGGGTGGCCACTTTTCCAAGGAACTTACAGACTTACTCTATACATGTCAAAGGAGGAGACTTGCAATTGTTTTGGAGATTATGAGGCCTGTCAGCACCCAGATATTATCTATCACTTGGAATCTATCACTTGGCCTGATGCAGAGTATAAGGGTTTCTCTATTGCTTCTTCCCGTGACAGTCTAGGGAGACCGGTTAGTTGGTTTCCATGTAATATAATTGACATACCATGATTATTCTGTTTGTTGCCTTCCAGCATAAACACGGGCATCACATGGCAGCAAGTCCAGATTCCATATAATACCTTCATAGGTTCACCTGGGCTGGTCCTCTTCTCCTGAAACAGGATCAAATTTACCTTATCTGTCACTGATACATATCTGGGTAGGAGTACCTTCTGAAATGAGTTAATTTGTAAAATTTCCCTCACTAGAGCTAACTCATTTAGAGCTGGAGCAGTTTTCCCTATATTGTCTTTGTTTATTTTCACCCTGCCCTGCAGAGACCTTGATCATCATCCTCTTTATAACAATCTCCTGGACGTTCCAGAACTGACTGTTAGCATCTTACTTCTCAGTCTTTGTTGTTGTTGTTGAATTAGCAAACTCAATTCTTTCAGCTCTTTCTCATATGCTAGGCTGTCTAAACCAATCATCTTCAGTCTGGACATATTTAATATCAGTAGCTGGTCACAGTTAAAGTCATTTATGGTGGAAGGAGGAAGATAGTGGAAGAGAGCTGGAGCATGGAAGACATTGAGCATCCACTTGTTCCTGTCCATGGAGTGTACACAGAGAGATCTTAGTCTCCTGCACCTACAGTTAGCATTGTGTATTTGGGATCAAGTCTGAGAGTTATGCAAATCTGTGTTGAGTATATAAGTTATCAGATAAGTCCTGCAACAGTATAGTTTTGTGGCATAATTTGTTATTCTTCATGCAGCGGTCTGGCTGTTCCAGGATGTTGCTTGTTTTCAGATTCAAATGCCTTTATCTGCATTCTTGTCTTGGGCTATGCTGAGACTGTGGCCTCTGATTACTGACTGAGCTATTGTCAGTGTGGATCATCGAGCTGTGGGAGTTTGTTTTGCTGTTATTAATAGTGAACAGCCTTTCTAAAGCCTGAAGTAACTTCCCAATTTTGCTATAGGCCTACTTTGTTCAGGGAGGATGACAGACTGAAGAAAGTTTCCACCACAGCTCTACCTATGTTCAACTCACAAATTTAGGGCTGGCTTCTGATACTCTGAAAAAATAAAATGTCAATCTTTTCAAGCAGGATTCTTAGCTAGTATGTATGACAAAGAGATAACCCAGACCATAAATGAAGATATTCTCAGAAAAACACCTACCTACTTCTCTGGCACTGCCTGAGAATGTAGCTATGCAAAGTTCATATTGCCATTTTCACTAATTAAAACTCAACGGAAGCATTGCAGAAAATGCTGAGATGCATTTAAAAACAATAGTAATAAGTCTAAAATATCCTAATATTACTTACAAGCACAGATATCTGCATTTGTAACGTTAAAATCATTTCTTCCCTATGGACAGCAGGAGGGAAACTATCTATCATGCTGAAAAACTGGAAGATGTTTAATGCTCAGATTTTATCAGAAGACTTGATGGACAAATCATACATAACATGATTCCAGAAATTGCTTTAAGCAATACCTATTCATTGCCACATGAGTAACACCACAAGTTTAAAGAAAGTGTGAAATGAGAACCAAGGGACTGGTAGAGAAAGAAAAACATAATTACTGATAAGGCACTTGTGTGGGTTGTGTGGTAATACTAATAGTGGTGGTTATTTTTTTGTACAATGCTTTTAATCGTGGGATGTCAAAACAGGTTACAAAAGAGGAAATGATCATTATCACTGTTTTATTGATGTGAAAATGCAGATAGAGAAGATACACTTAAATGTAAGAAATTGCCTGCAATGAACTAGCAGCCTGGATCATAGCTGGGATTGGAGCCAAAATGTCACAAGACCTTTTCCAGTAGACTGCCCACTTGGTCTTCATGCTGCCTCACACAGTCCCAAACTGTCTCTTAATACACCAAATCTGACCTGTTACCATGATTGTTAAATGAGTTCTAAGGATTGGAGACATTACAGACTGCTGTGGTTGTTCAGCAGACCAAAAAAAAAAAAAAATCTGTTGCATAAAAGTGAGTGCAGAACAATGTATAGAACCATAGGATAGCAGATTTGTTCCAAATAGGAGGAGAGTGATTCCTGTCACACTCTTCACTGTATTTTCAGGATCTCATTTTATCACCCTAGGTTCATGAGACATCAGCTCTTTTCTGCACTTAGGAAGAGATGGCCAACACTGCTCCCTGCCAAAATGAAATAAAATCATCTTAGTAGTATCAGTGAGAATCCTAACCAACAAACATTTAAATACATCAGGTTAGCATGCAGATGGAAAGTTAGTTGCATGGACCTCCAAGTACCCAGCTTGCCTCTCACCTGAAATCTGCAGCAAACCCCTGGACTCAGTTTGTCAACACCTTGCAGATGTGCCCTGCACAGCTGTGCTCCCCTACTGAGTGGGGGTGGTTGCTGGGAGCCCACTCCAGAGCAGCCCACATGTACAATGTAGTTTTAATGCCATATTTGTAACTAACAAGACAACCTTGTGTTCAAACCCACTTTATGGTAAAGCTACACCAAGAAAGCAGAAGTTTTTTTTTACAATGGGCAAAGTTTTCCCCCTGTCTGAATGCTTGAAGAGTTAACTAAGTATTTAACCTTTTGAAAAGGTTCTCAAAATGTAAATCTTTTCCTTCACCATTACAGAGATCTCTTGATTTACAACAGGTTGGAGACATATCAATGACAAGTTTTGATAAGTAAAACTAGCTCTCCCCCCCCCCCCCCCCACCAATTCCTTTTATTGCAGTAGCTTCTTTGAATCTCCATTAATGACGAGAGCTTCAACCTGCTGGACAGGACAAGTAGTAGTGAGTGCTGTTGAGTAAGGACTTGCAAGAAAAGTAATAAAAGCAGTATCTCCTTTTTGCAGCTTACTGTCTATAGAGTGCTGTAAGTTTATGTTCTAAGATTTTTATTGTAATCTTAGTTAAAACATATCTTTCTAAATACAGTTAGCCAAGGTGATTGCTATGTAAGCCTGTCCTTGCCCACTGCTTCCTCTGAGACTGTTCGGACCAAAACCATCAAGAACTGTAAAGATCCAGTGTGGAATGAAACATTTTGCTTCAGGATCCAGAGCCAAGTAAAAGTAAGATGCAAAGTGGATTTGTTTTTCTTTGGCGGTGGCAATCTCATTGTGTGATCTATTTGTAGGATACCATAAAAATAAATGTTTGTGAGGGACTACGGGGATGTGCGTAAATGAATTTAGAGCAGCATGCAGCAGCGAAATTAAATTTTATTTTATGACGTGTAGAAGATAGTTGAGATTTCACAACTATTCACATAATGTTCTATCACTTTTTCTTTTTCTTTTTTTTTTTTCTGAACTCACTGCTTTTCAAGAGTAAAGGTGGGAATTTTAGAGTAAATCGAACAGCATAAAAAATACACATATGAACTAAGCAATGGAAGCAAGCGTAGCAGTGCTGTACTTGTTTTGCCCTTCCTTTCAAATTACCTCAAATTAAAAGAGGAAAGAAGAAAAAAATATTTAAAAGTTTGCTAGAGAAGACAAGCTATCACTGCGGCACAATTTCATCAAGGCCTGCAGGTTTAGCAGGAAAGGCAGAAAGCAAGGCATGAACATTTTAGCATGAGAACAAACACCCACTGACCTGCGCATCTTTCACCAGGACATTTTGCTTTGCAATGGTTTGTAGCAATAGATCATTCAAAATTGTGATAACAGATGTAACAGCCAAAAAATAGCTTGGAACCAGTGGCCACAGGAAGCTGCCTGAACCAGTCCTTCAAGGAGAAGTATTTGGGAAGGCTTTCCGTTTACTCTGCAGTAAGTTTGCAGCTGGAAGCATTCTGGTGTTCAGCTGGTTCCTGTCAGAAACTGGAGTTCCTTCAAAAGCGAAGGCATCTGTTCAGTGAACTTCTGACAGAACACCACACATGAGGAAGGGCTGCTCAGGTCATCACTGCAGGCAGAGACCCCTAAAAGATTCAGAAAAGCAAACAGCAAACTGAAGTTTATTACAGCTTGCCATCACTTACCAGCTTCTTTAAGAAATGTTAGATGCCAGTATTTCCCAGAATACTTGAATACTGGATCATCTTTCTTTAAGAACATTCAAATATTCATTTGGCTGTTGAGTTTTTGTAATTTATTCATAGTTTTTAAGACAATGAAACTCATGCAATCACTCTTCTTGTGCATGTGTTTGTGTGTGAGACTGTGGGACTATCAGTGTTTCTTTGATAAGCATTGAATCTGCTGGCAAATTTCAGTTAAATCTAACAGATATACGGCAATATCTGAGATAAGAGGTCTTTGTAATTTTCAAAAAAATGAGCTGCCTCAATTACTGAGGCCTGAATTGTTTCCCCACGGAAAAAACCAGAGACTGGTGTCAGTTTGCTCAGCACTGTGGGAGGCGCCTCTGAGGCCCTGTGCTGCCAGATGGGCAGGTGGCAAATGGCGGACACAAGGAGCTCTGTGGTGGCAGGAGGGAACGGGAGAGCAAGAAGTGCTGGATAAAAGCCAGTGGAAAGAGGCCTTTGTTCTGCTGCTTTCTGTGCATGTTTTTCACCAATTTAATGAAAATCAGTCTCTGCAGATTGTATGGTAATTAGCTCCATGTGATCTGTTTAACAATTTATAGAATTATGTCATCGTGCAGTAGTTTCTTCTTGTAGAAAGAAGAAACTAGTATTTTGTATCTAGTATCTAGTATTTTTGTATCTAGTATTAGAATTGCTAGTAGATTCTTCTTGAATGAATTTTAATCACTGCTTACATGAAAGGAGATATCTGTGTTTTCCGCCAATAGTAATAAAGTTCTGACCACCAGGTTGTTTCCTATAGTTCAGGGCAAAGTGGTGACCTCAAATCAGATTAAGAGTTGAATATATTTCCCAATATAGGACCTGCATATTCAATGGATCTACAAGCCTGTGTTGTTTAATTTTTTCTCCAGGGGATGCTAAATAACAAACTCAACTATTTTAGGTTCAGAATATATCTATTCAGCTCTGTGTGGATGAAAGGTTGTGCATGCTCTCTCACTTCTCCTCATCCTCTGTCTTCCTTAACATGCTGAGCACATCATCTCATTCCTTCGTAAGGTCTCCAAATAGAAATATTCCTAATCCTCTACCTCTATTCACAGAATATTCTTGAGCTGAAAGTCTATGATGAAAATGCAGTCACCAGAGATGACCTCCTCTTCACTGTCCTTTTTGATGTTGCTAAAATACAGCTTGGAGAAACTGTTTGCTTGGCTTTTCAGCTGAATCCAGAGGTGAGAAATAAAATAGCCTTGGCCAAAGGAAAGAAACATATTTTTTGCTGTTAACTCCTGAATAACTTATTGCAAAGCAATTGTAGGTGGGAGTGTTTATTTCATATTCAAGTGTACTTCATTTATCCTGTAGAATACTGTCTAAAGCTTGTTCAGTAGAGTGCAAAGTGCTCCTTACTTTGGGCATCACCGTGAAGGTTTTTGCTAGCTCCTCAGTCCTTCTGGCAGCAGAGTTCCTTTTTTGTTTCTCTCTCTAGAATTTGTTGCTAAAATAGATTTTATCAGGGATGGAAGACTGCATCACTGCTGAGCAAAGTTCTCTGTCAGAATTTCTTTTCCTGGGACTAGCACTTAGGAGTTTTGGTGTGTGCTGGCACAGTTGTTGGAGTGCTCAGTTAAAAACTGGTAGCCTCAGTAATTTTTTCATGCATACCTGAATATAACACAAAGATCCATGCTGAGGTGGTAAAGCTGATGTGTGTCTGAACACAAATATGATGATATCAATATGAATGTCGAGTTTAGATGCTTTTATGGAAATGCTGTTTCACTGACTTTTCATATAGGATAAGTATTGGTATTCAGCTTGCATAAAGCTGATACTGGCATGAAGTCTGTTAAATTGTCTGTAGGCTGGTCAATATATTATCCTTCTTCTGGGAGTCCTTTCCATCAGAAGAAATGAGAATGCCCAGTCCTATCCAAGAGTATCTTCTGATAATGTTACTCAGAAAGACCAAGACTTTAGCCAGTTTTTTGCCAGCACTTCCGACAGTCTTAGGACTGTGGATTCCCTGTGTGATCATTTTACTCTGCCTTGCCACTGGAATGGACAAGTGCAGTCAGTCTGAAGACTGATGGTTAACAAAAGATGGAGAATACCTTCCCAAATCACTCTAACTCAATTGCTTTTACTCATCTGAACATATCCTGAAACAAGAGTGAATTTGTGTTTTAAGAGTTATTTCAGGAGCCAGAATAATCATTAACAAGCATACTTAGTGAGAAAGAAAATTAATTCAAACTCTTAGAGTGAATTAATCTTTTACAGACACAAGAGGTGCTGGAGGTTGAGTTTGCATCAGAGAGCATGTGAGTAAAACCTACATGGAACTGAAGAACTGTAAAACACGTGCTAGGGTTTAATATAACATAGTTTAAAGCAGCATCACAGTCACAGCTGGTGTTTATCAAATTAGATGCATATTGGCACGAAATCGGCAACAAAATTAAAAATCAGTGATGTTTTGCAGACTGTTAGATGAGACAACCTTTAAGGAAAGTGTTATTAAAGAGGTATTTAGATCGCATTAGTTCTGATTGCATTTTTTTGTTCTGTCTTTCAGTCCAGTTCCTCCTGAAAAGCTTGTCAGTAATGGTGTATTAGTGGTAATTTAAAACTATTCATCTTCTCTTGTATGTTCATTTTCCTACTGGTGTTGGGAATGATAAATATGGGAAGTGCCCCAACAAGTCACTGCAGGCAGAGCTGAAGGAGAGGGAGATGAGAGAGGTGGGGGGTTGGACACCAGCAGCCATCTGCCTGCGTGGCTCCCAGAGTGAGGATGTGTTAGGAAAGAGTGAACACAGTCACTGGGGATACCCACAGGCCCATCCTCCATCACCAGCTGATAGCAAGCTTCTGGGCAGAGCCTGAAGTGCTCCTTGATTGGTTTACTGCCCCTGTGCCATCCCCTATGGGGACTGCTCTCAGGACTCACACAGCCATCCCTATCCTGGATGATGTGGAATTGGCTTTTTTGACTGCCCATAACTCACTGTTCAGAGGAAGTAGCACTTGGCTGTACAACTTCACACAAGCAGGACTGCAAGGCCCTGTGATTTGGCTGCCCATCAGTCCACCCTCAGGAGGCCTTGGCACACTCCCACTCCTTCCTTCCTTATCTCCCCTTCCTTCCCACCTGTGGACAGACACACTACCACAGCCATTTCAGCTGGCACGTTGTCAGAGTGCCAAAGCCTACCAAACACAAGGTGGACAATTGTCCAGACCCCAGGAACCCAGGTGGCCAGAGATAAATAGCAATGAAGTGACTCAGATGTGGTATGGTTTGGATATTTAATTCTCTCGTTATTCATCCCTGCTAGTCTCGTGAAATTTGCTGCTTGGAGGTCCTGGTGGACAGCAGACAGAGAAAGAAAGAAGCTTCAGGTTAGCCTTTAAGCTGGAAACAAAAATATGTTTGACTTTTTATTAACAAAAAAAAAAAAGTGCTATAAGAAAGGAAATGCAGTGACTGGATTGTAAATCCTGTGAAGTAGAAACAATTTGGATATTTAAGAACTTTTTTTTTTCTGTCATTTTCTTAACCAGTAATTTCCCTTATTTGTTCTTACAATTAGAGCACAGATATTAGCTACAGGATGGGGCTTTGGGCAACCTGGGCTAGTGGCATGTGTCCTTGCCCTTAGCAAGGGAGTTGGAGCAAGATGATCTCTAAGGTCCCTTCCAACCTGAACCATTCTATGATATGATATGATATAAGGGGTTATAGAGCCAACAATTAGCGTCTGTGCTAACTAGCAAAACTGGAGCTTGAAATTAGATCACAAACTTTATTAGTGCTGTAAAATAGAAATATATTTTTCTATCTTGGTTGTGTACACTTAACTCAATTTTCCTTTATGTCTGCGTTTCTAAAACAGCTACTGCTTCTCCTTCCTCTCCGCCCTCCCACTCCCCCAATAATATTCTGTTTTTCCCTGTTTGGGAACGTTTTTGTCTCTTCAGAAAAAGACTTCGTGTTTGCAGTGAAGGGATCCTACGAGGAGAGCCAAACCCTGTCACTGGGCTCTCCCCTGCGACCTGCAAGGCCCCTCGTCTTCCATTATGTCAAGTATGGTCTGGCAGAGCTGTGTGTGGCTCTGGCAGTAAAGAAGCCACACTCCTGCTTGGTACGTGATCTTGTGCCTGAGGAAGCACAGCAAACTCATGATTTTCCATACTTCACTGAGACAAATGGGAGGAATTTGTATTTTTAATTAGAAGTCATCTTCCGTGATCATCTACTCTGAAAGAGCACTAAGGCTTCTAAATATTAGATGCCAACCGGAAAACCGCTAGGTGTCAACTCTGTTCAAAAAAATAGGTTGGTGACAGTACTTTTTGAGGTGTATACATTAAATATTTTTCTCCTTTAAAATTTATTTTATAGTGTACCTCAGATGAAGAGAAAAGAAACCGCAGTGCATCCCTCACTGTTCCTCTGGATTCACTTCCCTTCAAGGAGAAAGTAGCAGTGGCAAAGGTGATTGCTAACGACTCTTTAGAATAAATTTGAAACTATGGTTGCGAGATCGACAGGCTTCATTCAGTTAAATTGATTACCATGAAGTAGAGATTAAGATATCTAACTGCTAGTTCCCATTATCTGCAATTAGATCATTAGAAAACTATGCAAAATAATAAAATGCCCTGCAAGAGTGTGGAGGAACATAGCAAGGGCTGAGTGCCTTTCAGCTAGCTTAACTGTGTATGATGATTATTTTATGAAAAGGACTTTATTTAATAACACTGACTAGTATAAACTCTCACATAACCTAGCAGACCACTCTCAGATTTTATGGCTTGTTTGTAGATATGTCTGTGATTCTGGCAATAATCAATCCTTAACGTCAGGCTTTTTCATCTTATCTTTGTGTTAAAGCTGCAGCCTTGTTTGTCTAACACTGCTCTCAGAAAAAGTGAAGGGCTTCAAAGATAACTGAAAGGAAAGGACCTAGAATCATCTCCAGTACTTATAGTGTGTTGTGGTTTTGTTTTGTTTTTTGTTGTTTTCTAGGATGAAACAATCAATTTACATGTGAAGGCAACTGACTGGTAAGAAATTCTGTCCTTGGGTTTTGTGATTGTGAAATGATGATCTTTTCTGGCTGAAAAAATCATGGAGCTACAAGTTTAGAAAATTATGTTTGTCTCATTTTCCTTGCTTCAGAATACTTGAATTTATGAAACCTACAGGAATTCAGGCAATGAATGTTAAATATTTCAGAGTTTATAGTACCTGTAAATTGATGCAATATTTATGTTAGACACTTCTATAAAATCAGTGTAGAGAAAACCTATTTCTATTTTACTTATCTCAGACTTCATAATATTTTCACTTAACTTTTTCTGATATGCCTTTGCAGAACCACAATAGCAGCTTTTTTTTAAGCCTAATTATGGAATTTACAACTTGTAAGCGTAGGTCCAGGCTTCATTTGTAAGTGGTCGCATACGCATGTTTCTCATATCCTGTTTAACCATGGACTCTGTCTCTCTGAGGTCAAGAAACTTAGATGTTCGCTTGGAGTTTGATCTATGTATGGAGGAGAAAAATTTCCTACGGAAACGGAAGAAGTTGGTGGCTTCTGCTCTGAAAAAAGCACTTAATTTAGATCAGGACCTACAAGACCATGAGGTATGGGGAGTGTATTTGGGTCTAGACTGTGTTGTGTAACAGCAATAAGTTATGTCTGTAGCCGCTCATATATTATTCCTTAACCAGCACTGTTGTGTTCAGTGCCCCACGTAAAGCATCAAAAAATGTTTAGATGAAGCAATATGAGAGCATGAGTAGTATCAAATCCACCTGCTACACCTGTTGACTCAAAAAGCAGAGCAGTATAAATCAGCATCTTTCTTCTGCCTTATTTATTTTTCACCTATGAACTATAGTCCTGGATAATCTTATTCTTTCAGCTGAGCATTCAGTCGCCAAGGCCCCAGATAAGGCATTTTATATTGTTAAATTTTGGATGGGAAAAAGTTAACATTACAAGAGATACATAACACTGAATGATGAGGATGTTCCTTATTGCAGGCTCTCTCCTGTGGTGCATGTCATCTCGAATTTGCTGTCACTCTAACAGCACAAAGATATTCAGTTTTCCATTATCTGTCTGTCTTTAGAAATCGTATGTCTGTCTGGAGAAGCTAGACCCCTGTGCTCCCATTTAAACTGCAAAATAAACGTGACTTTCAGAACCTGAGGACCACAGCCCTTTCAGAAACAAATCTGAGTCTCAAACTCCATTTTCCAGTTGAGAATCTAAGTAAAATAAGTTTTATAGTCTTTCAAAATGTCAGTTTGATTTCTGTGGGTTGTTTTGTTTTGTTTTGTTTTGTTAGAGTGACCTCGGTCTTTTATAGGACTGATTAGAGAAAATATTACAGTGAAAACAAGAGAGTTCAGGAGGCACGAGGTACCTCAGAATTTAGCACTGGTTGAGTTAAGGTTTGTACTTATTCATGTGCTGCTGTCATGGGAACAGTTTACATTATAGGCAGGGAATGTGGTCTATCCTCAGACACTATAGAAATGAAGAAGTTTTCATTTTAAGAGGGTTTTTTTGCCTGTACTTTTCACTTTGCCCAGGACATCTGGGCCAAAGACATATTAAACATTATATGACAGAGTGGCTTTGGGTGCAATAAATGATGTCCCTGCTCACTGTTTTCACCAGTGCATTCTTTCTCATTAGCACATTAATTTCAGCGGGGAAAGCAAAAACAAGCAAACAACAAGAAAATGGAATGTTTTCTCATAGTTATACCCAAATCAGAATGCTTTGCTTTGACCTGAAATGCTTGATTTGCATCAGGTTAAAGAAGCATGGCTAAGTATTTCCTTGATGCAATTGCCTGGAAGTGTGTGTAGGAAATGTCACAATAGCCCCTCTTCTCTCAATGGGTTTTAGTTGGAGAAATTTGTCTACCGGTAATGTTACTTAGATTTCTAATCAGTTAGGCTTTGTGGTTCATCCCTGCAATTATATTCTCCAATCCAGAGAATGTACTTCATGGGAAATATAATCCAGTCATTATATTTGACTTACAAGAGAGGATGAGCTCTTCTGGTTCTCAAAAGATGATGTTCCATGAAGAGAAATACAGCCTAATATTGAAATGTCTTGGAAAAAAAAAGTTATGAGCTGTTTCAGTAAGCCAGCATATTACACTTTAGAATCTCTGTAGATGAAAGATGTCTAAACTAGTAAATTGTCATTTCTTTTTCTTTTTATTTTCTGTGCAAAATACCAGCATTTCATGTTTTTCTCCCCTGCTTGGGGAAATGGCGACATGTCAGAATTTCTTGCAGGACAGAAATGCTGTAATTCATTTAGCTGTGACAATATGTGCTAATGTGAACTAAGTTGTAGCTTATTAAGTGCTATGTTCGTGCTTAAACAGGTGCCCGTTGTCGCAGTCATGACAACAGGAGGTGGCACCCGGGCACTGACAGCTTTGTTAGGCAACCTGCTGGGTCTTCAAAAGCTGGAACTCTTAGATGCTATTTCATACATCACTGGGTCATCTGGCTCAACATGGTAAGGAGATCCTGAACATAGATGTCATTTCTCACCTATGTAGCCAGCTGTATGAAATTTATTCTCTTTGTTGTGGTAAAGACAGGTGTATATTTTTAGTCTCAAGCTTTTTTTGTTGCATTAGGAAAATGTTGCAAACTATTTCAGTTGTTTTTATCACACTGGATTTTTCATTTTCCACTCCCAAATCAACTTTATCCTGATTTTCATCTGCCTAATATTTAACAGTTAACTTGGAAGGTTTAGCACCTTGATTTAATTAAGTGCAATAAATTATTTAGTAATATGTGGTACAGTTCTCTGGAATCTAAATTAGAATCTAAATCAAAGAATCTCTGAGCCCTGGAGGTTTTTAATGAATCTCAGCTAATTTGTTTGATGCAGTCCTTAAATCCAAGTCTAACAAGTGAAAATTACACGAGCACATGATAATGTGTTTCCTTCGTTTTCCCCAGGACGCTGACGCATTTGTATCAGAGCCCTGACTGGTCACACAAGGATCTCTCTGGACCGATCAGTGAAGTCCGCAGACACATGACCAAGAGCAAGCTGAGCTGCTTTTCCCTGGAGAGCTTGAAGTACTATGACCAAGAGCTAAAGCTGCGGAAGCAAGAAGGATATCAGATCTCTAGCATTGATTTTTGGGGGCTCCTGCTGGAAAAAGCATTAAGTGATGGGGTAACATGTCTGTATTTTCCCTAACAGTTCCTAAATACCTTTGTACAGAAAATGAAGCCCCAGGGACAGGCAGTAGCCTGAGCGCCTGCTGGCATTTTCCAGCAGATGATTTCTGCTAACAAGTCATACAAAGGGCTTTTGACCCCGCATATCTCTCAACCCATAATTGCCGTCCCCAGTGATATTCACTAGAGCAGGAAACCTGTATCTCGCTACACCTGTATGAATAGCTGAGCGTCTGATTCCAGTATACTGATTTTGATTTCTTTTGCTCTGTTCATCCCTGTGAGAACTTCCAAAATTCATGTAAAATGGATGCATTTACTGGGAGGATTGTAAGCCCTCTGTATCACAAAACATCCTGTAGCTCATCTGTAACTAAATAAGCCTTTGTGAGTGTTTAAATGCTTTGGTCATTCTTCAGTTAAAAAAAATTGCTTTGACACAAAATGAGTAGAGAGAATAAGAAATGTAGCTGGAAATATTTTTTTTTTCTGAAATTTTGCAAGCCTGTGCACTGTGACAAGAAGGTCCCTTGGTTTCGCTCTTTCTCTTTCTGGTCAATTCACAGAAAAACAACCACAAACTTTCAGATGAGAGACAGGCATTGAATCAAGGTCAGAATCCCCTACCAATCTACATGATCCTCAACATCAAAGATGACTACAGCCTGTCAGAGTTTAAAGGTGATGGCAAAACTAAGCTGTATCTAGACTTGGTGTACCTGCGTTACCATTTACAGTATGTCCTGAAACCCTTTGCATTGCTGAACCATAGCATTTATAAGCAGTTCCTCTTTATCCTCCTCTTCCATTTTTAGACTTTATGCCCAGTTTCTGGGGAGAATCCGGCTTCTATGGGACAGGAGAAATTTGGGGGATGTTCTTTAGGGCAGCCAAAGTACTCCCAGGTCAGAGCCCTAGTTCCACATGTAGGGTAATTTAGGCTGACTCCTTTTGGTATAAACTTCATTTATGTCCTATCCAGAGAGGCTCATTGGAGAGGCTCTGGATAGAAGAGAGGCTCAGAGGAACAAGTCTGGGGAAAATTGCTTGAGTGAGTGGCTGAAACTATCTAAATGACACCATCCCCCTGCGGAAGACCAGTCTATGATCACCTGCTCATAGGGTTTGTTCTGAAGCTGCTTCCCTGTCATTTCAGGGTGTTTCCTGCAAGGAGATATGGATGAAATGGAGAATTAAAATGTCCATTTTGTGTCTCTTCAGAATGGATTGAGTTCACACCTTATGAGGCTGGGTTCTTAAAATATGGTGCCTTCATTCGTGCAGAGGATTTTGGCAGCAAGTTCTTCATGGGTCGCCTGATGAAGAAGCTCCCTGAGTCTCGTATCTGCTTCATGCAAGGTGATGTGCTACCTTGGGAAACTGGATAGCATAAAAATATCCTTAATGTATTCACTCCCTAAATATTCCAGCAGTGCCCTGCAACATGCAGGACTGAAATGTAATGTACAACATGTTTTTCTCACCTCTTGGCTGCATTCCTTAGATAGATACTTGAAGTGGGCTAAAAAAAGAAAACCACTCAGAGGAAAATTTCAAATAACACTATTCACAACTGTATTTCTTATGAATGCTCATCTGTGAAGTTCCAGGGAGGTTAGGTTTATTTTGAACAGATCAGCAGCAGTTTCACATGGGGAACATTCACATTTTGGAAATTGAATCTTAAAGCCAAATTTGTGAATGGGAAGGTTTTATAACAAAAACAATGTTGTTACTGAGTTCATTATAAAAATATGGCAATTTTGATTAGTTTTCCAAACTGTTATCGATATTTTTGCAAGTTTAATAGTAGTCTCAATTCTTCTAAATTTTTCTTGCGTGATTAAATCAATGAGTTTTGCCATTGTTATTACAGTAGAGTGCTCTCAGTAATCTATGAAGGACAGCTTTTCTATTTTTATGCAATTCTTATTTTAATTTTTTGTAATGCTAGAATTTTCTATGGCGCTATTTCGTATTCTGGTTCTCTGGAATGAAGTCTGCAGAAGAGTCCATCTGCCCTTAAACTCTGAAGAATAGGTGCATTACATGTAAATAAGCATGACACATGACAGTGCACCAAGGATACCAGTAAGAAAGGGTTTTCTTATGACTGAAAAACCCACATGAGTAACCACATTGGATGGTATTCTGTATTTGGCATGCAGAGAAATTGTGCACCTCAAGGTATAATGCGAAAGGAGCCCAGAGTCATGTTGTTACCATCTGTCATTGGAAAATACCTGGGCATGAGGAAGATTGTGTTTAGCTACACAGACACGAATTCTCAGAGCTTTAATGGTTATGTTTGAGCTTGCAGTGATGTCGTGAGTTAAGAAAAGAGGCAGCTGAGAGACAAGACTCAAACTATCACAGGAGCCAAGAGCATAAGTAGGTCTAAAAAGGGGAGGACAAATTCATGGAGGCTCTGTAACACTATAGCCACCAGCTACTGGAAGTAGCAAATCCAAACCCATGAGGTGCTGGAGGGTAGAGAAGAGATCCCAGTATAAATTCCTTTTACTAACAATTGGAGAAAGGAAATGCATTATGGAGCTGTGTGGGACTATGATGCTATCTTCTGAGAAAGTTTTACTTCCACTGCAGTTTTGCAATGACAGTGGTGTGGTTGTACCTGAGGTGTCTAGGCAGCGAGCACACCCAGCACATCCAGTCTGGGCTGAGCTCTGTGTTCCTGTCCCCAGAACCTGATACGGGCAGGTGGCCTGAAAGCCATAGGTGCATTTTTAGAAAGGATAGAGATTTAAAGCTATGTTGCCACCTAGTGGTATAACGTGTAAGTGCCCTCTTGGGGTACAATTAAAATGCGCTGGTAGTTAAGTATGATGGCTTAAGGATGAAATTGAGGTGTCATTTACAGAGAGAGGTAATGTCTTAAGTTAGAGGACAGAAGTGGAAGAAGGACTATGGGAATGAGGAGAGTGAGGAGAGAGAGAGGAGTCTCACTCAAAATAATTTGTGGCAAGGGGAAGCATTCAGGAGATCTTGAAGGTGTCTTGTTTAAGGGCATTGCTCTGCAGACCATCCCAAATTGTGCTCTAACTTCTTGGATCCTGGCTGTTCAGGAGCAACCTCTAAATCTTTAATTATGTATACAGTTGTATCTGACATTCTTTATAGACCAAACCCTTACTTCATGTGAGATTACATGCTTTTACTCTCTGACATATACTTACAGGACAGTAATTTGCAGGCTACAAAATGGTGGCTTGCAATGTATTGGTAATAGCTGTATATGACAATGAATTATGTTGGCTGAAGGCCCAGAAAAATGCGTAAAACGAGTTTGGGTTCTCTTGAGGACAAACTGTGAGTTGCTGTAAAACAACTTACATTTTTGAGGGTTCAGAAACCTTGAGGCTTTCTGAGACACCTTGCAAGAGATAAAAGGTTATTTTTTAAAGCCTGTGGAAAGATCAAAGGGGATATCTTCCATTTAAATGTTCTAAGCAGTTTCTCTGTTCTCTGTCATTCCACAGGCCTGTGGAGCAATGTCTTTTCATACAACCTTTTGGATGCTTGGCATTCATCCGATCCTTCAGAATGGCCATCACTGAGGTGCACCCAGCCCACAGCTGTTAACGTTGGTTGGTTATATTTCTACTTTATCTGTTACCTTACCAATCTTTAAATGAATACAACATCCAGATGCATATAGTAGGAAATCTTTAAGTACTATGAAATCACTATCAAAACAATAACTTATCTGCTCTACCCCTCAGAAGGAGATGAGCCTTCTCAACCAGCCAGGAACCATGAGTTGGAGACTTACTTAGTCACCCCTGAATGTGGCTTCATGGGCATTGTTCGGGAGGTCCTGGCTGAGCGAGTAACGGTTTCAAGGTTCTGCAACTTCCTGAAGGGGTTCCAGATGCACAATGAGTACCTTCAGAGCAAAAGCTTTTGTATATGGAAAGGTAAACGTTGCTGAATGTTACTTTATTTCTGGGTAGATGGGTGGTATTTTCTTCAGTGAAAATAAGGCTGAGGATGAAAAGGGTTTATTCTTCACTTTGGAAACAAAAAATTTCAAGATAAGCAGTCAAATTTCAAAGGTGAATATGCAAAACATGTCTAATTGTGGCACATCTCTGTTTTTACTGAAATTAAAATGTTAACAGATACTCCAAGAAATACCTTGGTTCCAACTACTGCTCATCAGGAATGGAAACTGAGCAGCATGAGAAGTGAAGGAGCTGTGCACAGATCTTTCTTTTCTGAGCTGAGGCTGAACTTTGGTATTGCGGCCAGGTCTTGGAAGACAGAAGTATTCAGAAGAGGCCTTTTCTTCCTCTTTTATTAGCCAAACAACAAATATATTACTTCTTCCATGAATCACTCATCATAAGAAATATTTCCTTTTAGATACTGTACTAGAGAATTTCCCCAACCAGCTGACAGAAACAGCAGAGTTCCTGTGCCTCGCAGACACAGCAGGATACATTGATATCAGCTACCCACCACTCATGAGGCCAGAGAGGAAAGTGGATGTCGTCCTACACTTAAACTATTCTTCTGGATCACAGACATTGGTGCGATAACCACTCTATTCTCTTCAGTAATTATGACTGTCTCTTCTCCCTTTTTAACTCCAAAGGAATCAGAATGATTTATGTGGAAGAAACTGATTTTGGGAGAAAAGGATTCTTGGTGTACAGTTCCTATTTTCTAGATATCTGGATCTCACACTAATGCTGGTTTATCATGACAAATCCTCTAGGGAGAACAGAAGTAGTATCAGTTTTCTAAATCTTCTATTTTAATTAAGCCTTTGATATGTAAGCCCTTGATACGTAGTGTTTTATACGTATACGCTCCTGGAACCTTGGTGGGGCTGGTTGTGTTTTCTGTATGGAGTGTTCCTCTGGAACACCAGTGATGAGCTCTTTTTCATTTTGTCTTGTGAAACCTGCCTAACGATATCCACATGCAGTTGAATTTGTCCAGTAATTTGTCCAGTTCTCTTTAATACAGTATCTTGATTATTATTTTTTTTTTAAGTCATGGAGAATAATTGTCCTTTGATGTCATAATTGCTGTTTCAAATCCCAGCTAACAACTTGGCCTACAATTCCTGTTGCTAGATACGGATAAGACAAAGCTTCTTGAAGACTGAAATTTTCACGTGTGCCAACTAGCTTCAGGAATAAAGGTCCAACTTTCAATAGTGACTTTACTCACTCCAGGATTAAGTTAACATTTCACTCAAGATGGCATTTGCTCCCAGATGCCTACATCACTTTATACAACCATGTAAGGCATCTAGGTCCATAAGGGGCATTTAACTATTTCATTTCAAATTAACAAAGTATTTGTACCTTCACTAATTGATATTTTAAAAATGCATCATCTCAGATTCATCTCCATGCTGCTCATTTCAGTATTTTCTCCACTAAGGGGTATGTTTCCTAAGTAGCTGGGTAACCTCTGCCCACAGCTATGAACATCCTTTTTTATCTTGCAGGTAAAGGCTGAGGAGGAGGAGGTAGGGCAACAATCAGGAGCGCTAATTGGAGTCTGGGTCTTGAAATGTTGTTCTGTTGATAACCAGTACTTAATTTCTCATGAAAGAGACAAAGACCAGAAGAAACACTGACAGTGATCACTGCTCCCTGATCTTTGTGAAGTGCCTTTGATGGATGCATTGTGCATTATGAAAAGTTGGGAGAGGAACAGAATTTCTGACCTTTTTTCCTGTCTGAATGCAGCCTTTGGAAGAAGCCTCCAAGTACTTCTCAAAACAGGGAATCCCATTTCCCAAAATCCACCTGAGTGAAGAGGAAAAGAAAAATTTAAAGGAGTGCTACATCTTTGAAGATGCGGAGACCCCAGAGGCACCAACAGTGGTGTTTTTCCCTCTGGTGAATGACACATTCAGAAAATACAAAGAGCCGGGTAAGCCATGGGATAGAGTTTGTCCTCCCACGACCCGCACACCCTTCACCTGCATCAGGATGGGAAGCAAGGGCTGGCATGGACCCCTTCCTCCCCTGATATGGCTCGTATAGAAAGGAATGTGGGTGTTGAGTTAGAGAGGAGCAATGCTGGTCCTCGTCTGGAAAGCAGAATGCAAGACCATCTCTATACCCTATCAATGGCTTTTCTTGATTTGGCAGGTGTGGAGCGCAGCCCCGCTGAGATGGCACAGGGCAATGTGGATGTTTCCAGCCTTTTTTCCCCATACTGCATTAACAGCTTTACCTACACAGAGGAGCAGTTTGACAATCTGGTAAAACTGACCAGCTACAACATTCAGAACAACAAGCATCTGATTCTTCAGGCTTTGAATTCAGCAATAGAGCAGAAACGACAACACAAAAAATAAATGCTGCCCTGAGTTTCAGAAATATGGTTGTATCACTTTCCCCCCTCTGCCTGCAGAGGAATCAAGACCTGTTGATGAATTAATATATGGACTTGGGAAAGTACTGAGACTTACATCAGCCTGTGGTTCCTCTCCACCAAATGGTAATCCTAGATAAACCTGTCAGGCAAAACAATGATTGCTCTCATGCTTTATTTATGTTTGCACTGCTTGTGAATGTTTTTTCTAGTGTGTATACACATATATTTATATGCAGTAAATTGAAGTTTAGGAAATATGGGGCTTGTTGATGGATTTTTTGAATGCATAAACTGCAACACAACTTATTTCAAAATTTACCACGGAAGTAAAAGTTATATGTGAAGATAAATGAGCTACAGATAATTTATTCCAAACTGAGTGCGAAAGAAAAATGTAACAAATGTGGACAATTCCAAAGAAAAGAGAAAGCTAAATTTTGATATAATATCAGCATGGAATTTTATTATAAATAACACAGAAAACTTAACATAAAAGATATAGAAGAGCTGTGATTTCATTGCATAAATTACAAATTTTCTATACTTTTGAATTTACAAGTTTTATTATGCCAGCAATATTTGGGTTTGGAAAATGCTCTGAAAGTGACCATTCCAAACCCTCTAGTAACAAGCTGCTCTTCTGGTGCATGCATAAGTATCCAACCTGAGGTTGTGCTTTTCATTGAATACTTACGATGTTCAGAGTATCCAGCTCGTCATCGAATTCCCATTCGTTTCAACAGGCCTAATAGTATTTCTTGTTATTATAGGTAAGAAATGCTATGAGAATAAAAACATCAAAAACAGAAAGACTGTCTGATTTTGTGGCAAGGGGACAAGCTAAATGCTTTAAACTGATATCCATGGGTGTCTACATAACTTCTTCAGTTCTTGAATGTATACAAGTAACACAGGCTTTATGCAACTACTGTAAATAATACAAGGCAATTTGTTGAGATTGCTTATTTTTTAAATGAAGATCAAAATAATTATTTGCTTTGTGAAGGATTTTAATAATGCAAGTACTCTGCAAACCTATTTCATTACAACAGAGATGCTAATCTAAAAAAAAGAAAAAAAAAGATATAATGCTCTAGTCAGTATCAACTGCCCTTAATTACTTCGAATTTAAATGAAACGCAGTAACTTGTCCATGTTGACGTAACGTATTGGCACACACAGAGCTGTGAGTGGTTTATTGTGAATGATGTAATCATAGCTGAAATAGAAAATAAATCCTTAGTTCAAAATGAAACATGAAAAGGTTGAAATTTTCTCTTTTTCTTTTGCTGTCATCTTCTGCCTCTCTCTCTCTTGCTTCATGCTTGCGTCTATAGCTTTAAGCTCTTGTCTTCTTCAGTCTCCCGTACTCAGCTCCAATGATCTCAGCCCCCTTAGGGGTGCTGTGTACTTGCTTTTGCTCCTTTTCCAAGCCCTCACACCCCCACTCAATTTGCAGCCCTGGTTCAAATCTCCACAGAGCTGAAATGGCTGTTTACTTGGCTGTGCTCGTCAAGCTCTTCTCTCTGTGATCTCTGCTGCTGAATCACACAGGCCCTTTCAGCATTGCCTCTCCTCTGTCTCAGCCCCATCTCCCTCTTGGCCTTCCTTGTTTGTCATTATGACAAACCCATTTGGCGCTATACATGCTTTTGCTACTTCTCCCACCTGTCTGTCTTCCAGCTGGAGTTTTGGGCATCTTCAAAAGCTGCAAATGGAGCTTCCTTCCCTGCCCACCAAGGCCTTTGCTGACACCAAGTTTCAAGAGCCCCACCTCTCTTTTTCCTTTCCTGAACAATAGCCCTTCTACTCCCCTTGCTGTGTTTTTGTTTGTTTGTTTGTTTATAAGGAGGGAAGCCTCATTTATTCTGATGCTGCCACTACAACACTCCTTCCTCTGCAGCACCCCTTGGGGCTGAGCCTGTCCCCAGGTGCCCTTCCCACCTGCAGGCAGTCTAGCGAGGCCCACGCTACAGCTGCTAGCAGTGCTTCTGGTATGGGCGAAGCTCTTGGACGAGAACTGGATCTTCCTGTCAGTCTTCCCCTTACAATCCTCAAACATCCATGGCTTCCTTCTTGCAGATACCCCTCTGCAGTTTGCTCTCCTTGACCCACAGCCACCTGAGTCCCACAGTTAGGTCCTTGCTGTGACCCGGAGAATATCTGGTGTGTCCTTTGTTGTTGTAGAACCTGAAAAAGGTCTGGTTTGATCCTCTGTGTAGCAGTTCTCCTCCTGGGGCAGTGAGAGCCTTCACCCAGAGTCATGTAGCAACCCCACAGGTAATGCTCCTGAGCTGGGGGTAGGACACCAGCCTCATCTTGCCACCTGCAGTCAAACCGTATTACGTTGCCTCAGCCATCCAGGGCTGATGTGCGCTCCCTGAGCATGGCAGGCCTTGTCCTGGCATAAAACAGCATGCAGGCCCCTGTCACCTGAGCCAAAATATGTGATAAATCATCCTGTCTTAGTGTATCTACCTGTGGGCTTTCCTTTACAGGGAAAGGAGGGAGCACAGACATTTGGGACGGTTGGTCTCTTCCTCCCTGAGGTATTGTTGAGGTGGCTCCCAGTGACTGCTCCCCAGCAGAAGCCTGTTTTCCTGACTCCCATCCAGTCAGCACTCCTGGTTCAAGTTAGCAGAGGTGCTTTGTTTATGACTTAGGGGGTTGGTTAATTTGCTGGGCTCATCTCGCTTTTTATTGTTAAATTTATTAATCAATTGCACAGAATGCTTGCAGAAGTTTCTGGTGGCCAGCTCTCCTCTTGAGTCTGCGCTAAAGTTTTGTGTGGTTTTGTCTTCTGGAGGTTCTTTTGTTCTGCTTCAGCTTCAAATTGGGCATGTTTTCCCAGAGCAGCCTCTGGGCTGTACTAAGGCATTAAAGGAACGCAGGTGACAGCTACAGCTGTTGGCATTTAAAGGCTCTTTTTGTTTTGTAGGCTGGCAGTGTTTCTTTTTGCAGGAAATTGGAGTAATTTCATGAAATTACCCCCCTGGTGCAGGAAACAAGCTAGAAGGAGAGCTGCACTGCAAAAATCCAGGTCCATGCTGTATGAATTACAGCTTTAGCACCAACAGGATAAGAGTTATTTTTTGTTTTATATTTTAAAAGACAGAAGTCTTGACAGCTGTGGTAATAAGAGCTGCATACGATAGCAGAGCAACCTCCTTAACTGTAATGAATATGTCCTGCATCTTTTCTGTGTCTGGCTTTTCCTCCTTACCTATTCATTATCTGTAGGTAAGTGAAGGTATTGGCACGCAATTGCACGTTTGCCCCAGCCCTTCCGATTATCACAGGGATGCATCAAGCACTGGGAAGCTCAGGAAGGTGAGTCAGCCTGTAGGAGCCTAAGAAAAGCAGCATTGGGATTTTTGAACTTCTTGTGAGGTGTGCGAGTACTCAGACAGTCCTCTTGGATGAGCACCAGTGAGGAAGAAGTTACTGGGATTCTCAAGGAACTTTAGCCATGATGTCATTTTGTCTCCTGTGGTTGATAGAACCACCTAATGTTGATTTATAGCCCATAGAGTAATCAAAAAATATTACAGACCATCTGAGTGAAATGAGCAGTTTTTTTGTGAATCTACAGGCTGCACCACATGAACGATGTGAAATGTCTGCCATGGTAGATACAAGAGAATGTGGGTGACAGAGCAGAATTCCTTTCTGAAAATCCATGTGCCAAAATGCATCCACAGGTGATAGAAAGCAGGCTCCATATCACATGTAAAGCTCTACTGTGAATGTGCAGTACCCCACTGTGTTAGCAGAGTGAGCGATAAAGCTTCAGAGGAGGCCAATAGGGCCTCTTTTCTAACAGGGTTGATTTCCTCATGCATACATCATGGATCAAGCATAGCAGTGGGTAACAGCTGTGTCTTTTATGCCATCGAACACTCAGACCTTTGTGCTCTTTCTGAAAGCCTGTCCCTTCCAGGCCTCCTACCTAAGCCCACCACACCTGCAGCATTCATAGCACTCTTCCCCAACACCCTTCCCACCCTTCCAGTTCTTCCTATCAAAACTCTGGGATGGCTTGTCTTGCATCCAGTTTCTTGTTCCTTGGGTCCTGAGATCTCATTTCCTCTCCCTTCAGCCTACTATTGGTTTTTTTGAAGACATCTTGACAGGCAGTTCCATTGAGAAGAATAACAACCAAAAAGCTGTAATCCAGAAAACACAATGACATTTATTCCTGCTGCTGAGATTCTGACCACTAGGCTGCACAAAATTCGGATATACTGTCTGTGAGTTCTTGCCATCTTGCACTTCTCATTTTCTCTGGTCTTACACACTGGGAAAATCTGGTCCCACGTCCCCTAGCAGTATGACTTTTCTTACCAATTGTTGCTTTTTGCACCCTCCTCTCTTTCAGCTAATGATCTTAAATTAGTTGTAAATACATGAAATGTTTGCTCTTCTCCTATTTCCTTTCTTCAGATGAGGTAATGGAGCATCCTTTGAGAATGATAATGATCAGGTAAGGAGCTGCAAGTTTCTACATACAGTAATTTCCACTTTTAAATCTTAAGCAATTAATAGTTTCTTTAATTTTGCAATTTCTACTTTTCAGCTGGCTGACATCCAACATTATTTCAACCAGTCTTGAAAGCAAGCCATGCTCCAAATTCTTCCTTGTTGCTTTCGTTTGCTATCTATCTACTTTGTAAATGTATTAGTGGTTTATTTTTGAGACTTAACTGATGACATGATACTTCACAGAGATCAGGATCTGTGGGAGAAGATAATGCGCAAAAAATGCATGAATATATTCTATAATTTGATACAGACTAAAGTGTTTTAGTCACATGTGCAGAAGAACCTGCTGTAAGTCCTTTGCAGAGCCTTAAAATTCGTTTTCTGGTCATTCTTAAGCTCTGGCCCATGATCGCTGCCGGTACAGGATCTGATAGCCTATAACACACAGCTGTTTCCGGGCATGGGAGAAAGTGTCACACTGGTTACGCTGGTATCATGGTGATGTCCAGCTCATGAGAAGACGTTAATCTGGCATGTAGTCTGCAGAAATGTGGAGGATGAACAAGGGATCAGAAGACTTTGGAAACCACTCTTCTAGTTTATTCTGCTCCTGGAAAACCCATTCCAAGTATAAAAATGTCTCAGGGTCAGTTAACTGCAGGTACAGAGGACTTTATCACTGTACAAGTAACCACTGAGAACTGTACATTTACAACATGCATAAAATCTGAGAGACACTAAAAGAAGCATAGGTCTGCTTCCACTAGGCTGCTCTAGGACTGGTAGATGCTGGGTTTTGTCCAGTGTGTCAGTAAATGTAACATGAAAGAAACATAGACAAGCATTTAACTTTGAGTGCAATGGTGTGAAATGTTATTAATGATGTCAGTATCCTTACTCAGAAAATAATACCTCTCATTATTAGAACAGTCATGCCCTGATGCATACAAATGCTAGTGCATAAATATAATAGATATAAAGCACCGCACTTTTCACAGTATGATCATCCTGTCCTAACAGGAATATATTACAGTATTATAATGTCATAAGTGAAATATATTATTTTACAAGTCTTTGGTTAAAGGCTTGTTTCAGAATTCATTTCTCAGATTTCTTCTCATCTATGACAAAGGCCAAGATGACAGACATCAGCAGTGCCCCTGCCTCCACTGAGTTTCCTCTCCTCTCCAAATCACCTTCACTCACTGGCCATACAAGCAATGGTCTAAGACACTGCCTCTCCTGCAGGAAGAAGATGTAGCTTAGCCAGAATGACCATAAGACTTTGCTTTCCAAGTTTTTGCAGAAGTATTTGTGTGTCTGAGAGCCATGAGGTGGTCACAGTTGCTCCTATTTGGGATTCCAACTTGACAGAATAACCCCAGGCTCATCTTGTCTGGCCTTTTTGAAGGCCAAGCAAGCTTTTATAGCAGCAAGAGAGTTAGGAGGGATACTGGCTATCAGCATCTTTGGGTCCAGTCCAAGATAGTGATAAAAGAAATCACGAAACTATATTTGAACATGTTGAAGTATGGGGAGTTCCTCCTGGAGATTCATTTCTCCTCAGTGTATCTCTGCAGTCACGTGTAATACAGATTCCTTTGTCAAGTCATTAATGCTTCTCCAAACTGGGTAGTTTGTGTGAATAAGAATCCTAGGTATGAGAGGAAGTACTAGGTTTAGCAAGTGCTAAAGGAAGAGAGTAGTATGCTATTTGCCACCATGACAATTATAGTTAAATCTTTGAGGCACTTAGGTTACCCGGCTTTATCCATCCTCAAATTGCTGAAATATGATATATAAACAAATAACTCCACTTGGAGCCTCTGCTTCTCATTTTACAAATTGAGACCATCAAGATTTGTACAGTCAGATTTTAAATTAGGTATCATTAGTTTAGTTATTAATGACAGGCATTAGTGACAGCCTTGGAGTTCTCTTCTTTTGTGGTGTTCCCTGTGGAGTCAGTTGAGTGGGAGCAGAATAACTTGGTTTTGCTGAAGGCTGTACAAATCCTGCCAGATGGCCCAGTATGTGTATAACTGGATATTAATTTCACAGACATGGAAGTCTGTATGCTGAGTCTGTGTATTCTTCTCCACATGTTTCCTTGAGGACAGGGATTTTCAATCCTAAGAAGATTCACCACCTTTAGAGGGGTTTCTAAGCATCATGATTTATGTTACTGGTCCTCTGAACTCACCAGCCTTGAGAAACCTGGGCTGGTCTAATAACTAGTACACAATTATTTTAGTGTCCCGTAGCAGGTCTTTCAAGGTCAGGCAGGCCACCTTTTCTGTTGAGGATTTTTTTCTGAATGCAGCTGTGAGAGGAGTTCTCCAGGAGGCAGCTCAGAGTGTCTGTGACCTGAGGCCAAAAGATGCTCGTGCACTGTAAGTGTAGGCAAAGCTACTTTTCATGCTGGAACTGCTGATGCTATGACACAGCCTACTGTTACTGGAGCTGCAAGTTTGTTATTCATTTGTTTTTCTGTGTTTGGAGATAGTAATTTCCACTGGGTATGCCTGGAGATGTTCATGTGCTCTTTTGTTCATGCTCATTAGTTGAATAAAATCTCTATAAAATATAGCTAAAACACTGCATAGTATCTTTCATTCACTTGTTTCACTTGATTGAAGTTTCTGGCAGCTGCTGAGTAAAGTTCAATTGCCTTTCTCTGCAAAATGCACAAAACCATAATTCTTATCTGCTTTGCAAAGCTATTATATATATCCTTGCTTTTTTTTGTTGTTTTATTTAAGGTACTGCCAGATGTGCTAGTCCTGGGTAATGACTGTAGCCATAGGCATTGACCTCGAGATCTCTGCTAACCCTTGCAAATGTTCACATCTTTCTCCCTGCCATCTTCTTGCAGGCAATATGGGAGACCTCCTCCGCATTCCTTGCTCAACTACCCTACCTATAGCTCAACTCTGCAAACTGAAGGTCCAGCCATGGCCTTGCTTCCCAAGGAACAAGAGATGGAAGCAGCCAGGATAAGCTGGGAGCTACTTGTTGGTGTAGTAACTTGTCAAGTGATCGAGGTGGGACCTTCTGGGAGGGGTTCCTGCGGAGTGCAGAGCAGTACCTCTTCGCAGGATGTGAGCTTGGGTCTACCCAACTGTATGGAGGCTCTGAATGAAGTGGATGGGTGCGTGTCTCCGTGCAGACAGGTAATGGGTAGTTATTTACATACAGAGGCTTTCTATAGGGCTTTGTGCCCATGCCATATGTGGAGAAATGCTGGATTGGAAGGAGCAGACACTGGTAGAAATGACCTCCTTGCTTCTCTGCAGGGCAGGACAGTGTGTATGCAGGCTCACCATGAAAAAAGGGTGGCAGTGCTGGAGGGACCAAGGGACAAGCAAAGGCTGGGAAAGGTGCCCTCAGTTCCCAACCAAAGGAAGGTACCACATCCCTTCCAGCTGTTGTTCTTGCCCTGTAAGAGTCTTCCTCAGAGCAGTCATCCTTGGTGCACCCTCATCTCCAGCAATGGGAGGGAAGTCCTTTACTTATAGAGATGAGATGGGTGGGGCCTCAGGTCATTTTATAAAATAACTTGTCATTGACTCCTACAGGAGTAAATCCTGCAAACATGTCTCAGGAACTGCTGCCCATGGAGGTGCCAGAATCTCTTAGTTATCTGTATCCAGGAAAGACAATGGTGCCATCAGACGCCAAAGGACTAGAGGTAAGAAATTCACTTTAAAAGTTTGTTTAAGGTCTGATTAAGATGCATTTGACAGAAAACAAAATCCTGCTTTATGTTTATATGTGTATATATGTAACCGTACACACTTACTGTCTGATGGGACCAGGCAGTGATGTCTTCGCATGAAGAAGTTTTAAGGTAAAACATTTTCTTCATGACTGTCAGTGGCAAAAGTCCCCCTGCCTCCATTGTAGCCAAAGATTTCAGCTTTATAGGCAAATTTAGATGTCTGGCAAGCAAGGGGGCAGAAGGAGGAAAAAACAACATGGAAGGAGACAAAGTTCAGGGGAGTGAATTATCAGCCTAAATCCAGACCCACATCCAAAAAAAATAATAATTTTCTATATTTCATGTTTTTTAGGAAAAAAGATAGTCTTATTTTCAGTAGAGATTTTCCTTCCAGATTCAAACATTGCTCTTGTTAGAAACTGAGTATCTCCATATCAACAGCAAAGTCTTGGTACATTGTGATTAAAGTAACTACCTATCTTTTGTTATTGTTCTTGGAAAAGAGCTACAAACAGAATAAAGAATAAGGAGTGGGAATTTAATTTCCACATTCCCACACTGTCCCAAATTGTCCATTTTGCATTGTATTCTCTGGGTCAGTTCAAGATTTGCAGTTGATTTTAAATGTATTGTATTACATATTATTTTCTGTGCTCTTTGACTGGATGAAGGCACATCACTTCAGTAATACCCTGCAAGCAAACAATACTTTCAACAGTTTTGTAGGAACTGTCCCACAATGGTGTTTTCCTGTCAAGCGTTTCAAAGGGGGACACTCTACATTTTAGAATTCGGCATTTTGGAACTTCTGTTTCCTAAAAAAGAAAAAAAATAAAATAAATGCTATATTTCAGTTTTTGCAATTGCAATATGTTTCATGCTTGAGGTACGAAACCAGAGCAGACATTTTGGCTTTTTTTTAATCAAGATTTAATGGCTCCTGGGAGCAAGAGTATGTTGCCAAAAGATCACATTCAAAACAAAGCCCAAATCTTTATTCATGGAATAAATACAGGCACTTATTTTGGGCATCTCACAAAAAAAAAGGCTTCTCCTTCATTGACTTGCGGAAAGGGTACTGCCTGACGTGGATGCAATGACAGTGTGTGCCGAACCACATGGTGGTCTGTTCATAATGTGAGCATTGTGCCACCACGGGGTGTAACCAACAGCGGTTCTAATTGGCGTTTCAGCACAAGTTATTTCAAGTAGGAGCTGCTAATCCAGCTTGATAATACTGCTGTTGTTTTAATGTTACCGTTTATTTCTTCAGAGTGAAGGCGGCTTTTTGGATCCTTATGGTTCTTTTGATCCTTGTGGAGGTATTGGGCCTCAAGCAGAAAGCGGAAGAAGTATTGAACCAGGCAAAGGTGATTTCAAGGTATTATAAATAAGGAAACTTTGAATCAAAGAGGGCTGATGGTTTTGTTTTGCTGAAAGGAGTAAAGGTTCAGCCAGACAAATAATGATGGCAGCATTTTGAGTGTTACAAGGGAAACATCTTTAAATTTTTTATTTGGATATTTTTTCACTTATGTTTATGATATTCAGAACTACTTCTTGTATTTTTCTTTTATGTTTAATTGGAAATACGCAGAATATATGCATACTCTTTCTATCCTTCAGTTATTTGTAAACAAAGTCCATTGGTACATTTCCAATTCTACTATGATTTTCATAAACAAAGTGATCAAAAGTAAGTGGTTCATGTTCCTCTGTAATGGTTTGCCAGTGCAATCTTTAGCTTAGCAGTTTAGCGAGGAGTCCTGGAAAACTGATCCCTGGTTTTGCATGACTTCTGTGCTACATCAGAATAAAAACAAAAAATGAAAAGCCCTGTAATGGGGGATTTTGTGAAAGAAGTGATGTTTGAATGTACTAGCACTATTTTTTTTTTGTAGTTGAAGAAGATCAATAATAGGCTTTCTTTTTTTCTTAGAAAATACTGATTTCATTGAGTGTTCTCATACTGCTACGTTGCCGTTTGTGCAATAAGTACAGGTGTTGTTTCCTATCTGTCAGGATTAGGGAAGTTTAAATGAAGATATAAATTACATATAGCAGTGTTGTCCTGAGAAGTATCTGATTTTCAGCCAGATTATTTAATGGAAACTTGTGTTTTAATTGATTCAGACAGGTTATGTTGAGACAAAATGAAGCTGAAATAGGAGTTTTTTTCTGGAAGCTGAGGTAATATTGTAAATGGGCAGGCAGGTGAGCCTTGCAATAAGCCAGATATACATGCAGGTAATCTGAGTACAGTTTAGAAGAATTTTAAAGTGTAGAG
>WBMW01001028.1:1485541-1496937 GCA_013396635.1 Penelope pileata | reverse complement strand
ACCTGCTGTAGGGAACCTGCTCTGGCAGGGGGGTTGGACTCGATGATCTCTCGAGGTCCCTTCCAACCCCTGCAATTCTGTGATTCTGTGATTTTGTAGGTAGTAAAACATGCTAAGAAAAAATGGATTGATAAGACTTTACAGTGCTTCCTACTTACAAGTGATAGGGAGCACAAACACATCAAGAGGGAAAGCAGAAAGATCTGAACTCCTGGACTATAATTACCTGTGATAATTATGCATATGACAGGTACTTCTTGTCTTCTCCATTTCTTAATCTCACGCAATGATATGTTTGTTTTTCCATTGTCTGCTCAGGATATAGGCTTAGGTCAAAGACTTTCACAGTGGTGAAATTTTGAAGGGGCAGCGGTGACAGTAGAGGGATGGGATTTATGTGTGTGGGAGCATAATCTTCCTCTAGACCTCTATACTGCACCTGTGTCTTACAGAAAGGTTATTTTTCACATTTCAAGATTTATTATGCGTTCTTGCATCTGGTTCCATGACCACATTTTTTTCTTCTATTATCAGAACATAGCCCTCTATCCTATGTGACTGCATGATCATCCCTTGATTGCTGCAGCATATAATCTGCTTGTATGAAGGACACATACACGCTCTTATCTTCTGTTCAGTCTTTTTCAAATGTAAATATCACTGAAAAATCAGAAGGCTTAAATGAGAGTTGCTGCATGCTAAGCAGAGTCAGCTGTAAGAAATATCTGTCACAGCAGATCCAGCAAACACACGTGTCTTTACACCAACATGCTGATTTTTATCTATGTTAAGAAATAAATATTATTCAGGCCTGAACTGGTACATTGTTCCATGCAGGCAGAGCCAGGTCTGGTATTGCAGGCATCAGTGCTCATATTAAAATATGTAAGGATTGCAGCAGGTCTCATATGACAATTAATGTGGAGGAACAGAGTGAAATAATGAAGATATAGTTCTGAATACAGCAGGAGACGTACTAAAGAGGGTGAGATACCTCTGACTTAGATCGGGGGTTCTACATTTCACTACTGGGCAAGGACTCCTTGTTCTGGCAGGCCTTATGCATCTGTGGGAACAGCAGTCCTTTAGCAGAAGAGGGATGGGTTAAACCCTCACCCCTGTGCAAAGCAGGAGCTCTGGTTTCTGCTGGGTTTTGGAGCTGGAAGCAGCCCCTGAGATCACGGGAAGAAAGGGGAGCTGGTACCTGCAAGGTGAAGTTAGAGGAGGTTGCAGCTACTGCCTCTCATACAGGTGAGATTTTGTCATGAAAAGGAGCAGCACTTACTGCCGCTGAGTTTGGAGTGAACCAGGACCTGAGATAGACATGAGTCCTCGCTGCTGAAGTGATGCATGCCTCCCGCTTTAAAAATAAGCCTCACAAAGTCAGAAGTCACTTTCCTTCAGCTCTTCAGTTCAAAATAAACTCTCTCTTACCCACATTTGACATGAGAGACATGAAACTCTTCTGCATTAGATAGACCTCTAGATTCCCCTGAGCATCAAGCGTCATACAGTGATTTTTCAGAGTGTGATGCATGTCCTGTGGTAGTAATGTCTGCCTTAGGATGAGACTCAAGAAAAGCCTAACAGCTGTCTGATGTAAACACCTATTTTAAAGCTATCGGGAATAATGTGTGACGAGGCTCGACCTTCTGCTGGCTAACCCAGTTAGTGCTTTTCTCTCATGTTTGCTCTGGTTGTTTGTTCTCATTCCCTTGGCTGAAATTCTACCTATGGAAATAATTTCGTATATGTAGTTGAATGTTCTATGTTTTCAAATGGACCTATTGTTCAAAATCAAAACAAAAACCAGTGTTGAACATATTATTTGCAAATACTAAAAGGTGGAGGGCAATGCTAACAGCATTGAAAGGGATGATCAAATAGCCTGAACTGTAAGTAAAATAGTGAACCCCTGCAGAAGTCAGGATTACAGTGCATTGAGTACCTGTGTTGTGTTGATCAATATTTGACATTCTGCTTGTTGGAAACACGTTTCAAACACAGTAAAATATGCACACTGCTATTCCTGGAAAGTATTTAGAGCCCCATGGTGGCTACGTGAATGAGGAAGCAATGATCTGAAGGACACACAATGGTTTGTGGCCTTATTTACACTTGTCATGCTGCTGTGGGCACAGCTGAATTTTCCCTGCTGAAATCAGGGTTATTACGGCCACATGCATGAAAGGAGTGCTTCCATCTGGCTGTGGGAGCGTTTGATGCCAACAACATCCAACCAAGCCTTCTGCTAACTCTTTTGAAAAGGAGGTCTGATAAGAAGTTACGTTACTAAAACATGCCAACATGCACCTTGTGAAAGTCAGCCCATCACAGCAGAGATGCTGACAGCTGTCCCCTCAGCACTTCTCAGGTCCCCACGCAGCTGACAGCAGAGGAGCCAGAGCCCCAGATTCTGGAGGAGGTAAAGGAAGGAAGCAATTAGAGCAGCTGCTTTTCCAGTGTGGAGCTTTGGTTCCTCAAGAATGAGGAAGAACTTTAGAGACATCATCAAACACAGCAGCTGGCCGTGCTCAACCCAAGCAGCATGCCACAGTGGGTTCCCTGGCATCTCCTCTGTCAGTGGCAGATGGGTTCCAGCGCACTGGCATCTGGCTTGGCTGAATGATGTTCACAGTTGGAAGCATCCCAATTACACCTGTAGAAATACCCTGTAGAAACTCGAGGATGCACACTCCCTAAAGAGACCTGATTCACAGATGGCTCAAGATAGGCACCCCTTCACACACCACCGCCTCTAGATACACTATCAGCAGCAAAGTATTTTAGTTCTTTTGATTTGATCCCTGGCTGCCATCTAGTTAAATTAGCATGTGGAGATGAAGAAATGAGAGCCCTGGTGACATCCTGTGCATGATTTCATCTCAGCAGAATGCTTCTCCAGGCCAGGAATGCAAGGGGACGTTAGTAAAGGCAGGGAAGTTATCTTTGCAAGGAAAGGCTGCTGTGCCAGTAGATGACACAGGGAAGGATGGAGGCATTATTATTGGGTGACTGCAGCAAAAATATGTGGGTGGAGAGGAAGCTCTTCTCATGATTTTCATAGATAACACTTTTTTTTTCCCAGCTTTATCTGTAGAAATGGCCTTTTTCAACTGTTGTAAATGTAAATTTATTGTCCTCAAGTTTTTTTTAAATCCCACCTGATCTTTGCAGGATGGCCTGTGGAATAGCATGCAGTGTGGTTGCACATTACCATAGGTAATGGTACCAGCACATTTTGGCACATAATTTTCTCTGCTTCCTCATCATGCTTTTTCATCCAGGCAGATGACAGACATTCCATATTTCATATAGAAAATTAACAGCTGAGCACAAGCTTGCAGGAAGGCTACTTTATAATAATGATGATGAATTTCAGGAACTCTGCACGTTGTTTCTGTTTGCTTATGATGACAATGGAATAAATACCAATCTCAAAAGGGCAAAATTCAAGACTGAGAATGAGTTGGCTGCCCCTGGAGGTTCAAGATCAAATTCTTCTCTCTGGAATCAGTGGTGTTGGATGACTGTTCCCTGTTTTGGGCAAGCAGCTACCACATTCCACTAACTGATCAAATATCGATGCTAAAACAGGCAGCTAACACTGAAAAACAAAATATGCATTGATGTGGTGTACATTCGACTATAGTATTGGAAAACTATGAGGCTGGAGTAATCTACAGTTGGTACGGTGGAGTGGTGATAGTCTGTATCATTGATGTCACAAGCTGGGAAGACGTTGCTAGCAATAGCCCATGTTGGAAAAGTTGATGAAGAAGTTAGATGAAGAAGTGTGGAAGCTGAAGGAAGGCATGGAGAGAAAAGAGAGTAAAAAAGACAAAGAAAAATAACCATCTTCCGGTCTCGTGGACTAATTAGGAAATAGATAACACTTGGAGCCACTTGTGATGTCACAGGATGTACTGTACGGATAAAATGGTGTAGTATTAACACCAGTGCTTTTTGAGATGGATGCATGCCACACATACCTACATGTGAATATGAGTTTGACTTTAAAGAGGGCTAGGATAAACTTACGGACACACAAATATCCCAGGAATGCAGACTGCTTGGAATCCTCAGAGCACTCATGACAGAGAAATTTCTGTTTTCAGATTCTCGCTAGACTGAGTGGGAGAAAGCTGGATTATTCATACAATGAAGGAATCCTTTATTTCCACCAACACGATAATTTGGTGTCAAGTTTCACACCATGTTATTCTTTCTTTTGAGAAGACGTGGAAAAGTGGAAGAAGAGAATATGAGCTCTGCTCTGCATTTGATGGAGCTGCTGCTTGGCAAATCCCAGTAAAATTTGATTTCCCTGGGAGTACAGAGAAACTAGCAGTGAAAGCCCTGTTCGTGCACTGGCATGTCAGTGTGCTACATTGCCTGCAGTTGTGTTATACACACCTGAACATAAAGCATGCACAATTTGGGAAACACGGAGCTAAAGACAGGCTGATGGACTAATAATCAGTGAAACAAGTCACAGAGCATCTGTCTCAGTCTTGCTTTTATCAAAAACAAAGCTATTGGGTGACAGCACTAAGTGATAGTTGTAGTGTGTCCTTCCTTGCCCCAGGGCAGGGCTCTGCCTGGGGTCTTCCACCATGCGAGGCATTGCTAAAAACCCCTCTGTGCATGGAGCATGATGACAGAGAAGTAATGCTTTCATATAAAGAGATGATAATAGGTTTTAAATAGACTGAATAACAGAATTTATATCACTTGCTTTCTGCATATGTAGCCTGTAATTTCTTTGTATAACTAGACCCTAATACACAATGTTACAATGTCACAGTTGCTGTTTAAATACATTTATTTTGGCTAATGAGTTACTGGAATTAATTAAAATAGCAAACCCTCCAGGGAGCAGAAGAACCCAACCATCAGGCGATTTTGGTTCTCCTAGGTTTGGGTGCCCCCAGCAGCAGGCGCCAGGGCTGCCAGGGAACTGCTGTGGGAGCCATCCAGCTGCTGGGTGCAGGCTGGCTGCTGGCTGCTGCTGCCTATCTGTGGGTAGCTGGCTCGTGACACCTGCCTCTCCCGCAGCAGGAGCACTACACCTGATTTCTGTAGATTCTATGATGTTTTGTGAAACTTCAAGGGGTCTATTTGAGAAACTCATGTTGAGAATCAATTTCCCCATGTCAAATGGGGAAATTTGGCCAGCACAATAGAAAGTCATTACCTGGGAACCAAGGGACAAGTAATCAGATGGTGGCAACTGACTAATAATCACTAAAAAAATAAATTAAAAAAGCCATCACACTTCCTGAATGTGTCTTATCTAAGAATCTCAGACTGCTCTGCAAATACTGAATCCATCCGTTCTTACTCAAGCAAGGGAGCCGTTCGCTTGAGGAAGTGTAACTGGAACAGATCCATGAGCTGGCAGTGCCTTGTGCAATCTTTGAGCTCTCCTGAGATAAACAGCTGCATGAATTGCCCCATGCTTTTTGCAGATCCTACAAACAATGTGTTTCTGTCTTCTACGGCATATGCTGGGCTCCAAGGTGCCCAAGCTCATTCCTAACATGTGAGTGTGGTGATCCACCTTTGCTAATTACCCAGCTGAGAACAAATGTTAATTATCTGGGTGGAGAACTGTATTAATATGGGTTTACTGTTTTGGAAATGTGCGCCAGTGTCTTTGCATGGGGTAACTGTGAGGACATACCACTCCATCAACCATTGCTTGCAAATCTGGCAGCTTTTGTTTTGCTTTTTCTTCCTTGAGAACACTTGAAATAGAAGGCAGGTGGATTGATGAGGATGATTTTCATGAAGAAGTACTTAAAAAAGGTGGAAAGCAAGGATTTGTTGCAGCACATACAGGAGGAGCAGCAGAAATCCTTTTTAAGATCTCAGCATAACTCTTTAACTTAACATGATGCGTAGCAGAAGGGAGAATTTTAAACACACATAGAAAAAGTAGTTTGTTGTAACAGAAGAGAACTGTCTTCCCATCTGAAAATAAGGTCCTTTTTGATCTGTTCTATTAAACAAAAAAGTTTTTGGCAACAGTGCACATATTGTTTTGAGGTTCTTCCAGCCGCTCTTTATCTGCTCTAACATCTATTTGGTCTGCTTGTTTATAGTCATTCTAGGAAGTTTCTTAAGTGCTATAGAAATAGAAGGATGCTCCTAAACGAGAGGAAGTCAGTTTTTAAAAATAGCAATTGTCAAACAGAATGATTTGGAGGGCTCCACTGTAACTGCTTATGCAGGTGGAAATGTTTCTAGGAGTCTGAGGAAATGACTGTGTTACAGTTGCAGGAAACGCTGATTTATTTATTGGCGTTGTTAGAGTAGACTTTTGCAGATATGACTGTGCCAGAGACAGCTTTCTGGAATAAGTCAGCAGGAAATCACCTTCCTTAGGAGAAGGAAATCACATTATCCTCTAATAATAAATAGGAAGAGGTGCCTGCAGTCACAAAATCTGGAGAGACTTGTCTTATAGAAGATTACGGCTGAGATATTCAAAGGAACCAAAGGAAGTTAAGCACTTCCCTTCTGTATGGTTTTTGAAGGGAGTGTTAATTTTTATTTTTTCCCAAATGCAACCCATACCTAACTCCTTAGCCTTACATCTTCTGGAAATAATTCTATATCATTAGTTTATGATGAGCTTTTCTAGATCACAGGTACAACTCAGATTATTACTGATTTTTTGCTTGTTCTTTTTCGTTTGTTTTTGTCCTGTAGAATTTTAATTGAAAAGAAAAAAAAAAAGAGAGAGGGAAACTGGGAGACGGCAGTTCTGTGTTTTTGAAGCAGAAGCCAAAACACCTCCCTGAGAGCAGTACGTAGGGTTCATGCTGTGAGATGACAGCTGTTCTCTACAGAGCTCTCGTCAGTGTGATGGGACTTCATAGGTGGTTACTACAAGTGACTGTAACTTTGAGGAAGGCTATTGGCATTCTGACAACTCCATCGTGGTTCTTACAGAAGCATTTACGCTCTTCAAGAGAATTACCATAGCTGTGTCATATAACTAACCTCTGCAATTTCAGAATAAGGGAGTTTGCAAGCATAATGCAGACAGTATCAGTAGACATGGATCTGTCCCTTTCTTTTTTGCTGTAATAAGCCATCCCAATTCTCAGAGTGATGCAGTAAGAAGCTAGTGAAATATACTAAAATGTTCAAACAACACTTCTTTAATTGAGTAGCTTATGTGAAATACAAAGAAACCACACCTCGCTTAGAAAGTCCATAAGCTGCAAGTTGTTGCAGGCTAGGAGAATGGTTATAGGAAATATCACTTTGCATTTGTGTTCTTCAAACCCACCAGGACCGCGGTCAGGCAGAGGGTCCTGAGGTCTCTGCTGTGATCTACTGCAGCTATCCTTGCACTGTGCTTTTACACTGTGTTGTTGCAGATTTTAATCTGCAGAATAGTGAGATGGTTGGCATAATTTTTACTGACTGTATTGTGGTTTTGTAGCACTTCGTTAGGTTGCATTTTTTGTTTGTTTGTTTGTTTTTCCTGCTGGAGGTTTATTCATACTCCATTTTCTATTATTGTTGTCCAGATAGAATCCTCACCCTGCTACCTCCTGACTGTAAGGATCATCCGAATGAGAAATCTCCAGCGAGCAGATACTCGTAAGCATCTCTATTGTTCCTACGAATGTCTTGTTTTCCTGAAAGTACTTAGGAGATAATTGGACACTGTAAACACAAAAGCAAGCATCAGAAAATTAAACTTGATAATATCATTAGGATTTATCCAAATAAATACACTACCTTGTCTTGTCTGGTTGTTAGAGAATTGTTTAAGCCAAGATCTACTTTGTCCTGCAAGGATAAATGGTTAGATAAGAGTATGTATGTGGTATGGAAAATAGCATATTGTTCAAAAGAAGTTAAGTGGTATCTCAGGGTACCAGCAACAAGTTTTCTTTCATAAGGGTAGAGCAACCTTTTGCAAGTGTTTCTAAAATAACCCAATGTTTATTTAAACTAACTGTCACAAACCAGGTCAGTCCTTGTTGCTTCCTGCTGTTCCACTGAATGTTATTCCGGCCCTTTCTGGTCGAAGAGTGAATGTTCTTTTGAGGATAAGTACTTTCTCCCAAAGAAAGGAAAGTTTTAGACACATACAGATGAAAAAGACTGAATCCTTATGCCCACTAGTAAATTTACATTTTTTCTAACACATTTGTGAAAAGTTAGTTTCTTGAATTTATATGTTCTTCCAATACTCCCTAAGAAGTTTGGTTTCTAATAAGCAGAAATGAAGCTGAGGGACTGCTGAGTAGGCACTGCTCAGTGCTGCTGACCCTTCTTGCTGTGCTTGTCGCATGGTGTGTTCACCCTGTAGCCTAAAACGTACCTGTGTGTGGCTGGCACATATAGAAGCCAAGAGGAAAAGAACAGGCAAAACCAGCACAGAGCCAGAGAACAAGATCAAGAACCCCCCTCCAATTCAATAGCTCTGTCTGCCTCTCTTCCATCAACCTTTCAGTCTTTCAGTCTTTCAAATGCTGCTATGGCCACACACTCTTACTACTGCTATAGCTGTCATTAGGTTGTAGCACTTTGGGAACTGTGACTGGCAGGAGCAAACATTTTTGTCCACCCCCACTCATGTTTCTGACACAGACGAATGAACAAAAAAAACTCTTTAAAATCATTACCATCAGACTAATAACATTATTAATTATCCTGAAGGCTATCAAAACGGATGCTAAGAACTGGGTTTCTTGTCCTTTCTATAATGCTTGTGCAGCGGACTTGCAGTTCTGAGTCACATGGCAGAGAAGTGACAAGAGGAGGAAAGGAAAATCCCACTGTTTAGTTAAAGGACATGAATTATCCCCACGTGCAATAAGGAGATGCATTAAACACAAAGTAGACTGGTTAGCGGTTTATTTTGTTAGAATCAATAAAGCTATGTGACCGCTCATGGAGGGATGCTGAAGTTAGCTCCAGGATGAACATGGAAGGGAAGCTTTGTACCCCTGCAGTCTCCCGATTCTCCTGTTTCAATATGAATGGCAGCAATTGGCACCACAGCCTCTTGCACAGGAAGGTCCAGGGAACGTATTCTGAAAGATGAAGGTCTAGATTTACTGTGCAATACCATTTCCATCTTACCCTGTGGTTGCCATGTTTTTCTGGAAGGTGTACCAGAGGGCTTCCCTGTGTCAAAACAGCTCCGAGTGACATTTGCTAGCCATGTCTTAGGTCGTATCATTGGATCACACTCTCTGCACTTGCACCTCCCTCCCTGCCTATGGCTGTGGCACTTGTGTAATGATGCAATAAAACAGAAAGGTTTCATCACAGACTTGTCTAAATTCTTCTGCATGTCAGGTGGCAAGACAAAATCACAAATGACTAGGTTGTAAAGAGAGGTTGTGCAAGCAGAACTGAAGCAATATTTTGAATTAAATGCACAGCTGATTAGTATACCTGCACCCACTTGTATAATTAAGGATTGTTTGATATGCTTTGTATCTCAAACTACAGTTGATACGCAAGAATGAATCACATCAGTCGAACAGAGTACTTTGTAAATTAAATAGGCATTAATCTCCAGTGATAAACCTAATGTCATACAGTAGTCATACAGAATTACATTTTGAAATTAGTATCATTGCTTCTGCTATATCCAAACATGAATAGCTATTTTTGCAATTTCAGAATTCTTTTAAGCATTATGTGCATAGAATTTCTGAGATTAAAACCTAAAATATAAATAACAGTCATACAGAATCAAGTCAATGCTCAAGCAAGTCTCTGAGAGAGATATAATCACTAGGTTCACCACAGGTTAGCTTGTTTCTTTTGTTTCTTTCACTCTGTGGAAAGGTGGAAGGGGCTATTACCTGGAAGTGAAATTAAAAATTTCTTTCTTTCTTTTTTTTTAACGGGAATAAAGCCTATTGTTTTTTCTTCTGTCTCATTCTTGGAAAAAACAAACCTTTTCCAGATGAAACTTTCTCAAAGCGCCCAGTCCAAGACAGACATACTTTCTGAAAATGTATAGACTAAATACTGGAATTTGACAAGTAGACCTTAAAGCTGGTCTTAAATCAATTCTGTCTACAAGTGGAAAAAAGAGACAAGCAACTTCCCCTGCAAGGAAAAGATGCATGTGAGACATTTTGTTCCTCCTTTAGAAATGTGCTGATGTGCGTAGTCCTCCCAATACTTAAAGGGAGCTTATAAACAGGAGGGAAGACAACTTTTTACGTGGTCCGATAGTGATAGGTCGAGGGGGAACAGTTTCAAACTGAAAGAGGGGAGATTTAGATTAGGTGTCAGGAGGAAGTTCTTCACTCAGAGGGTGGTGAGGCACAGGAACAGACTGCGCAGAGAAGCTGTGGATGCCCCATCCCTGGAGGTGTTCAAGGCCAGATTGAATGGGGCACTGGGCAGCCTGATCTGGTGGGTGGCAGCCCTGCCCATGGCAGAACTAGGGAAACTAGATCATCTTTGAGATCCATTCCAACCCAAGCCAATCTATGATTCAATGATAAGCAAGGCAAAATGTACAGGGAATCCAGACTGACAAAGCTGAATTGATGGGCCCTCACTGGGGAGACATTTAGGATAAACAGCTGATGTTTTCAATTTTAGCAGTCAGTCTCCTAGCAACTGGCTCTCTGCTGCCTATCAACAGAGCTCTTGATGCTGCTTATTGTTCATCAATACCCGTGGGAATTGTGAAGAACTGGGTACATCTCCCAGAGCTTAAAGCACAATGGGTATGTGCATAACAAGAGCAGGAAGCAAAGAGATGTAGTATTCAAACAAAATGTCTGAAGTGAATAGATACATCCCTGGGAATTGCTATTCCCACAGTCATCAGTCTGTGAAGTCCATTGTGTTGTTTGTGTGGGAGAAACAGATACTGCAGGGTTAATTTCTCTTGCTTCCACCTGTGGACTCGAATAGAGAGCAGGAAGGTAGCTCTTAAAAAGCCTTTTACTTCTCTTTGGAATTTTGTTCTTTAAGAAAAGGAAGAAACCTGAATGCTGAACGTAGAATTTCATCTTGGCTATCAGAGTCAGAAAGAAAGCACAGGAAAGGAGGCTAAGTGGGAAAAGTGGTGGGGGGAGGTAGAACTGAGTTAGAGCAGAAGATAATACTACAGACAGAAACAGTCAAGCTGCTGGCAGAACCTTGTATATACATGTATAAATACATAATATGTACTTATACATGCAATACATATTATTATAGATATTATAAATATATAATATACAAATACATATATTATATATGCATGTATAATATACATATTACTTCAAGATGAGATATAGAAGGTAAGACCAGAATACCAGAATTTCCTGCTGGAAATTTTCCAAACTAACTTTTCAATCGGAGGAATATAATTTTTTTTGGCACAGCAGAAATGTGAGGATTTCTCC